>PVKP010004948.1:0-93357 GCA_004027715.1 Plecturocebus donacophilus | reverse complement strand
GCAGATCCTCAGAATTCTAAATGCAAACCTTGCCTTCATGATATGAAGATGTATTTATCAAGGTAGAGTAATAATGTTTTTATCTTCTAACAACTGATTGGCTTGATAACTTTTTTTTTTTTTTTTTTTTTTTTTTTGGATACAGAGTCTCGCTCTGTTGCCCAGGCTGGAGTGCAGTAGCACGATCTTGGCTCTCTGCATCTCCACCTCTTGGGTTCAAGCGATTCTCCTGTCTCAGCCTCCCGAATAGCTGGGACTACAGGTGCACGCCATCATGCCCAGCTATGTTTTTTTGTATTTTAATAGAGACTGGGATTCACTGTGTTGCCCAGGATGGCCTCGAATTCCTGAGCTCAGGCAATCCACCCACCTTGGCCTCCCAAAGTGCTAGGATTACAGGAGTGAGCCACCGTGCCCGGCCCCAGATTGATAACTTTTTAATAATTGACACATGATATGGGACCTTTCTTTTTATTCTCATCTTGGGCCCCCAGAATGTTAGGATGACCGGAGACAGTTGCAAGGAACGTACCAGAACCAAGGAATTTTCCCTGTGGATGAGGAGCAGGATGCTAAGAACAGAGACTCAGCCCCAAGAAGTGGGAGCCCCAGAATTCCCAGTGTTGCTTGCCGCCTATTTTTTCATCTTCACCACCTGGGCTTAACCTCCAGGCCAGAGACTGTCCAGGTCTGATTGGGCAAACCACCCTCAGAGCCTGTTTAGCAAGTGGATTCCAGGACCACACCCAAACCTGACCAAGGGGGTCTCTGGAGGAGGGGCTTGGGAGGCAGAATTTTCTGCCCCCTCCCAGTGACTCAGAGGCACCAAGAAATGTGAAATCCACAGCAGGGGAGAGGTGTGGGCCCTTCATTCTGATGGATCCGCACTTGGAAACCAGGAGGGGGATCGAGTTTGAAAACCAGCTGGGAGGCACCGTCTGGGGATTATCTGCTGTCTCTGAATAGATGTTTAGGGACTCCAGGGTCACACATTTGCAGGGAACTCCCTTTTCCAACTCCATGCAGAGGGAGCTCCAAATGCAGCAGGCCCTGCTTGGGAAACCTCTGATGTCCTTCCCACACCCAGGAGTCCCTGGGGCCCCTCGCCCCCACAGCACCATGGAGGAAAGCTGCCCTCGACGTCCACTCGCCAATTCTTTTCTAGGAGGGAATGTAAAACTCAGCCTGGGACACAGTGGAAAGGCTCATGTGTGGTCCTGAACCCGCCACCAGCAGCAGGCCACTGGCTCGCCCCGGCCTCCCTGGGCTGCAGTTTTCCTGGATGCAAAAGGGCTTTCAAGATGATACAAACATCTAACGCTAAGAAATACCTTTCAGTGTAAGGCAGCACTTCACTTGTCTTGGTCATTGGGAGCAAAGGGATGAGGCGGTGTCTCGCTTCTTTGGCTAATGGCTTTGGAGTGCTGAGAACTCAGTTCACCGGTGGGAGAAGCCGCCTGCCCGGGCGCCGTTTCCTGATCTCTGCTGCCCTCTGCTGCCCAGCGCTGGCTGCGACACGCCGAGGCGACGCTCACAGAGCCACGTCCTGAGAGGTTCTGTTTGCCAGCAAGGAATCCGAGGCTCAGGATGGGCGGTGACTTCCTCCAGGTCACCAGGGCTCCTGCCTCCCCAGCGGTCGGGCAGAGTCACGGAGTCTCCAAGCGTGGTCGCCAGACCGGCAGCATCCACATCACCTGGGAACTTGTCTTTGGGGATCGCATCTCAGACCTCCTGAATGATAAAGTCTGTGTGTGAGACTCGGCGCTCAGCATTCTGCAGAGAAACGGACTTTCTTATCATATTGTTCTTCTTTAAAACTGAAATAAGACATGAAAAAAATGCCGGAGTTGGATTATTCGTTTTCATGTTCATGTTTAGAAAGGTCAGTGCTGTGAGAGCATTCAGATTTCCGCAGCTCACAGGTATCTGAATCCGAACTTTGCAGCGGAGACCTCTCAGGGAAGATACTTAGAAAGTCTCTGTGGTCGGGTGATGTCTATGGAAATCCAGTGAGTGACAACATGCCTCTGCTCTCGAGTGAGCATTCTGCATTTTGGGGACACACATCTGAGCGCAGACATAATCAGGGGCAGAGATTTCAATTTTCAGAGACAGTCGTGTTTTGAATTCATTCATTCGTTCATTCATTTGTTCATTTAGCAACTGTTGATCGAACAGTGACTATGAATTATAACGATTATGTTAGCAATTAGGTAGATGATCCCTACCCTTATTGAAATTACAGCCGGGAGAAGATACAGAGCAGGCCAAAAATTGCATGTAAAATGGATTAGCTGAAATTAATTAGTCACAACTTTTAATGAGTGAGGGCTATAAAGACATTCTGGGCGCTCCCATAGGCAGGGGGAGTGCAGGGAGAGGAAGGATTATGAAATGGTGGTGACTCATCTTATGAAGGAGGCAATCCCAGGGCTATGGGAGACAGAAGGATGCTTCAAGCACACCTCAGGTGAGCTGCAGATGGAGCTCGGAGGAAACCCTTCACAGAGGCTGGGGATTTGTGGGCAGAGTCTTTTCACAATGAGAATTAAGCAGAATTTTTATTTTTTACTGTGGAATAATTACTATTGTTCACATTTATTAAAAATTGATTCAGTCTGGGTACTCTGGCTCATACCTGTAATCTCAACACTTTGAGAGCCGAGGCAGGAGAATTGCCTGAGGCCAGGAGTTTGAGGCTGGCTTGGGCAATACTGCAAGACCTCTGTCTCTACAAATAAATAACATTTTAAAAATGTATTTAAAATCTGGGAAATATAGAATACAGAGAAGGTGAACATTTGAAACCATCTATAATCCCACTATGTATACTTAACCACTGACAAGAGTGTGTGTCAGTCTTCTGGATTTTTTTTTTTTTTTTTTTTTTTTTTTAGACGGAGTCTTGTTCTGTTGCCCAGGCTGGAGTGCAGGGGGGCAATCTCGGCTCATTACAACCTCCGGCTCCTGGGTTCAAGCGATTCTCCTGCCTCAGCCTCCTGAATACCTGCAGCTACAGGTACACACCACCATGCCCAGTTAATTTTTTGTATTTTAGTAGAGACAGGGTTTCATTGTGTTGCCCAGGCTGGTCTTGAACTCCACCTGCAATCCACCCGCTTCAGCCTCCCAAAGTGCTAGGATGACAGGCATGAGCCACCACGCCAGGCTGTCTTCTGGAGCTTTTCATATTAATCTATGCACTACTGTATTAGATTGCATCATCATACTATGTTATGTTATATATACCATCACATTGTTTTGTAGTTTGCTTTGTAAATTATAATGTAGCATGGGCATCCTTACATGTTTATGGAGCTCCTCCTCTGTGTGAGGGGTACAGACTCTTCAGTGCTGGATGTACCCCGTAAACAAAGCCCACCTGGATGCTGTCCTTAGGGATTTACTGGGTGTAATACATGGAAAAGGGAAAACAGAAAGAACAAGGTACAGTGAGGAATAATAGCAACAACCCCATTTGAACAGAAGGGTTAAGGGAAGCCTTTCTGAGAAATGAAGGATGCTGAGAAGTTACCCCGAGTGCCAGGAAGGGGAAGCAGATTGGTGCAGGGAACAGCATAAACAAGTCCACAGATAGGGCAGGGCTAGGCTCACCCCAAGGCGCTGATAGAAGGTGGGTGCGGCCAGAGTAGGTGTCCTCCCGTGCACCTCCAGTTAGACAAGCGCCTGGTTACAGAGCACACAGCATTGATGGTGCACAGCTTGGGGAGGGAATTCACATGCTCATCTAATTACAATGGAAATGCCTTACCGGGCTTTGAACTGCTCGATGGCATGATTCAGGCTTTTATTTGTCACCCAATACCAGGTGCAAATGATTTGGAGAGGAGCAGAGGGGGATGTCTGGAGGCCCGTTAGGAGGCTTTGAGGAAGTCCAAAAGAAGACAGTTCCAAATACAAAATGTCCATGAGCCTCAGTGTTATCAACGCCTAGGATTTATGGGAAGTAGAAAAGTTCCTCTTCAATGTTTCCTTTCTTGTTTAAGAAAAATCGTGTTAGAAATAATAGTTTCTTTTAAACACTTTCTTCAAAGCCTTCCTGCTTTCTGCTAGTAGCTCTTTGTTAAGCCCTATCCTACGTAGCTGTTAGACTCACAGGCACGTAGTACATTCTATGTCCTTGTACTTTAAAGATGTCTGTGCTGGACGTGCTCACAGGCATGTCCCAGCACACAGCCTATATCCCTTTCTTATTTGGACTTCCTTTTTGTTCTCCATTGCTTTTACCTGTTAAGAAAAGTTTTAAGTTGTTAGCCAATCGGGTTTTAGTCCAGATCGTGAGGTCTGACTCCAGCCAACGGAGATCAGACAGCAGTAAGGATAACCCCAAATGCATAAGGGATAAATATGTCTGCTTTCCTTTGTTCATTGTACTCTCGTGGCAAGATTGCTAACAAAGGTACTCTTTCTGCAGGAAGTAAATGGAATTGCTTTGCTGAGCGATCCTTTGTCCCAGTACTGATTTTTTCTTTTCGGCACCAAAGATTTACATATAACAGGATTCCACTGTATGAATGCACTAAGATTGCATTAAGCAGCACTGGCGTGTTTCAGATTGCTACAAATACATCTTTGCAGCTGAATTTTTGCGCCCATTCATGTTTTCCTGGCAAAATGTCTGCAAGTGGAATTTCTTAGCCACTTTAAAGATTTTAATTGTCTCAGCAAATGATGCTATGGAAAAATTGTGTCAAATTGCGTTTCCAGTAGGTGGATGTCAAGGGTTTCCTTCACTGCTCAGGCCTCCTCTGGAAGAATGAGGAGTTCTTGAACCACCCAAGGAGCAGAGGGGCACTTGAGCACCAGAAGCTGCTACCTGGGATGAATGGGGTCCAGGGTGGGGTGGAGATGCGAGGCTGAGCCTCAAGAAGAGTCTGGTGGGAGGGAGTACCAGGCCAAGACGGGGACATCATTCTGAAGACAGGAGGGAGGCATCCAAGGGCTGGGGCAGCAGATGTGGCAAGCTCTCATCTGTGATCAAGAGACACCCCCTGGCCATCCCAGAAGTGTGGAGGATGACTTTCGGGCACCTTGATTGGCTGGGTGATGGGTGGAGCCATTAATTAGTCAGGGAAAAGGAACAAGCAGGGAAGGGGGAGGTAGAAAGGGATGTGCATCCAGAGCCCACTTTATTCTTATCCCCTCGGGGATCGTCCTCAGCCCCCAAGTGTACCCTGCACCATGTCTGATCACTAGGAGGGACCTCTCTTCCTGAAAATACGGTTACTTTAAGAAGACAGTGGCAGTGTTCTAGGGCTTCCTGTGTGAAAAAATCATGAGAGGATGCAGAGATACCGGTGTCCCAACAGCCAGGAGGGCATGCTGTTGGAATCTGGGAGCTCAGGGCAGGAGGAAGGGAGGACGGGCAGTGAGTCTCTGCTCAGACAGAGCCTTAGAGGGGAGCAGAAGAGACAAGATGGGAGCACACTGGGCAAGCCAGAGTGGGCCAGAGCCTGGGAGGGGAGCAGAGGGGCAGAACTGGGGCGCTCACGGCCCACACGCCTCTCCGAAGGGGCTGACATCCGTCATAGGGACCGAGGTCTCCTTTCCACAGTCTGAGCCAATAAGCGTAGGAAGCCACGTTCCAGCCCTGTGTCCTAGACCAGGCATAACCCGAGAGCTCAACCGCTGGGGTTGACAGTGTTCACCTGTGCAAAGGTTTTGGTGACACCAAGGCAGGAGGGCGTCCCCAAGGACAGTGAGCTCAGGCCACTCTATGTTCGCCGGGACATGCTTCTCCACTTAACGTTCTAATGACCTCAAGTGGCTTCACATGGTCTAATTCACACCCAGCAAGACTCAGCCAGCCTCACTAGGAGTGGCCAACAGCCAAGTTGGTCAGGGTAGGAAATGAAAGGGGAGGAGGAGATGAGAGCAGTGGGTGGGCCAGGGGACAAATGCAAGGAAACGGAGCAACCTCTCTGGAGTGCACGCATGCTCTCTTTTTTTTTTTTTACAGTTTCTTCTTCAAATTTTACCCACAATTTTTGGATTTCTTAAACACAGCTTGTCTACAGTAATTATTAATGTGATGTTCTAATGATAGTTTTCTTTTTTTAATGAGAAGAAAAAAGAAGAAGAAAGAAAAAGTGGAAGAGAGAACAGAATTCTTGCTCTATTGCCCAGGCTGGAATGCAATCTTAAAAAGGTATTAAAAACCTCTTTTATGCCGTCAATTGTACTTAACAACAGAGACAGGAAGGAATAAGGGAAGAAAATAACAGTCAACCAACATTTCATTTAGGTCTGTGAGATACTATGCAAATGCTAAAGAGTAACTCACTTCCTATTATATAGTCACTCTCAAAATGGGTATAATATAAATTAACAATGCGATGTCAAAAATCTCCCGCTATTATTGTGCGGGAGTCCAAATCTCTTTGTAAGTCAATAAAAACTTGTCTTATGTATCTGGGTCCTCCTATTTAGGTACGTATATATTTATAATCTTTAACTCCTATTGTTACATTGATCCTTTTACCATTATGTAATCTCCTTCTTTGTTTCTTTTAGTCTTTATTACTATTAAAGTCTATTTTATTGGAGACAAGAGTTACAACTCCTGCTTTTTTTTTTTTTTTTTTTTTTTTTTTTTTTTTTTTTTTTTTTTTTTTTTTTTTTTTTTTTTTTTTTTTTTTTTTTTTTTTTTTTTTTTTTTTTTTTTTTTTTTTTTTTTTGCTCTCCATTTAATTAGTAAATCTGCCTCCATCCGTTTCAATCTTTGTGTATCATTGTGAGTTGGATCTGGATACTATGTACCGATGGATTTTAACTTTTTATTCAATTTGCCTGTCTGTGACTTTAATTAGGGCATTGTATCCATTTAAGTTTAGGATTAATATTCATATCTGTGAGTTCAATTTTGTAATTTAATGCTAACTGGCTTTTTTGTCCTTTATTTGATGTAAATTCTTCATTATGGAGATACTCTTTACATTTTGATGAATTTTTGAGATAACTGGTTGGTCCTTTCTGTTTGTAGTGCTTCTTTCAGAAGATCTTGTAAAAAAGGCCTGGTGGTGATAAAATCTCTGAGTGCTTGCTTGTTCGCAAAAAATTTTATTTTTCCTTCATTTATGAAGCTTAGTTTGGCAGGATATGAGATTCTGGGTTGAAAATTCTTTTCTTTGAGTATATTGAATATTGACCCCCACTCTCTTCTAGATTGTAGGGTTTCTGCTGAGAGGTCTGCTGTAAGTCTGATAGGCTTCCCTTTATGGGTAATCTGACCTTTCTCTCTAGCTGCCCTTAGAATTTTCTCCTTTATTTCAACCCTAGTGAATCTAGCAATTATATGTCTTGGAGTTGGTCTACTTGAGGAATATCTTTGTGGTGTTCTCTGGATAACCTGGAGTTGAGTATTGTCCTGCCTTACTAGGTTAGGAAAGTTTTCCTGAATAATATCCTGAAAAATATTTTCCAACTTGGATTCATTCTCTTTGTGACATTCAGGTACACTGATCAGTCGTAAATTAGGTCTTTTCACATAGTCCCATATTTCCTGGAAACTTTGCTCATTCCTTTTTACTTTTTCTTCTCGAAAATTGTCTTCTTGTTTCATTTCATTAAGTAGGTCTTTGACCTCTGATATCCTCTCTTCTGCTTGATCAATTCGACTGTTAAAACCTGTGCATACTTCGCGGAGATCTCGTATTGTGTTCTTCAGTTCCAGTAATTCACTTATATTTGTTTCTACATTGTCTATTTTCATTAGGATTTCGTCAAACCATTTTTCAAAGTTCTTAGTTTCTTTACATTGGGCTAGAACATGTTCTTCTAGCTCACAAAAGTTCCTTATTATCCACCTTCTGAAGCCTAATTCTGTTAATGGAATGCACTCGTTCTCCATCAGGCCTTGTTCCCTTGATGGTGAGGAACTGTGATCCCCTGTAGAAGGAGAAGCATTCTGCTTCTGGGTATTCTCAGGTTTTTTACGCTGGTTTCTTCCCGCCATTGTAATTTTATCCACCTGTCTCTGTAATTACCTACTTTCAATTTAGGTCTCTGAGTGGACATCCAACTTCTTGATTCCCAACGCCGAAATCTGAGCAACACACTGCGCCGGCTAAAACATTGGCATTAAGATTCCTGGTGCTTTTCTGCTCAGGGATCTCCGGTCTGGGTTCCCTCTTGAATCCTTATTTCAATCATGTAAATAGGCAACTGTGCCTTCCCGGAGATCCAAACGTCGATCAAAAGGGAAACTGCACCGAGAACCGCCACGCCGGCCACAAGAGTAGTGTTGGCGACCCGTGGGGGTCCTCCACTGGGAATCTCCTAGTCCGTAAGCAAGAAAAATTCATCTCAAATTGTGGCGTCCTCTCGTTCTGTACACTTTCTCTGGGAGCTACAATCCTGAGCTGCTAGTAGTTGGCCATCTTGGATCTCTCTCCCCTTTTTCTTTTTTTTTGAGATAGAGTTTCACTCTTGTTGCCCAGGCTGTAGTGCAGTGGTGCGATCTCAGCTTACCACAACCCCCAACCTCCCAGTTCAAGTGATTTTCCTGCCTCAGCCTTCAGAGGAGCTGGGATTATAGCATGCGCCACCACGCCTGGCTAATTTTGTATTTTTGGTAGAGAGGAGGTTTCTCCATGTTGGTCAGGCTGGTCTCAAACTCCTGACCTCAGGTGATCTGCCTGCCTCGGCCTTCCAAAGTGCTGGGATTACAGGTGTGAGCCACTATGTCTGGCCTCTGGAGCTTTCTAAAAGTTTCACCCCCCTGCACATGCAGGCAACATCCTGACTGCTTATGAAATCTTAACAGTCACAATGCTTCCACCTGCAAGCAGTGTTGCAGCTTTATTTAATCCTCATTGGAAGTTTATTTAGTTTATTTATTGAATCTGATCCCACCAGGATTCCTGAGTAGACCAAACAGTGAAAGGCGACCCTGAACATGAGACTGAGACCAGGGTTGGAATGACTAGTGGCCACTGTGACACTGTCCTTATGAAGAACCACCCTAGTGACATTGTCAGGAGTGAGCACTGTCTTTTGCTGGCCTCGAAATTAAAAACAGAGCCACATCCAAGGTAGCAGGAAAAGAATCCTGGTTCCAAAGCCCAGACGCTGTAAACTGATGTTTTGGTTTTTCAGCCGACAGGTACGGTTTCAGTTCCCCTAAAGCATCTGAAAAATAAGGACAGAAGCAGCAGCAATGGCCTTTTTGGGTAGTTTTTGTATGAAAGGAGAGCACCCCAAACCAAATGAGATAACTTGGTCCAGTTTTGCAAATAAATTTACTTGGAATGTCCAAAGTCCACCATGCAAAAAAGTTCAAAAATGTTTTGAAAACTGCGTTCTTTCCAACAGAGCATGGCTAAGAAGACAATCCTTTGATTCTGGCCCCTGCTGCCTTCTGGCCCTTCCTGTCTCATTTGCTGACAGAACTCAGCCTCCCCTCCTGCAGGAAGAGAGCACTTGGGATTCCAGCAGCACTGGGGATCGGATCCTTCTAAATTCTCCCTCCTTTGGAAAACTGGTTAGAGTGGAAGCAGCTCAGACCAGGATGTCAGGTAGGGCTGTGTCTTGCATCCCAAATTTGTCGGGTAATAGCTGTATGACCGACTGTCCCAGTTTGCCCAGCACTGTCCTAGTCGAAAGTCTGGTGTCCTAGGAAACTCATCCTTTTGGAGCAAGCCAGGATGGTCGGTCACCCTGGTTTTCTCAACCTCTCTGAGCCTAGTTCACTCTTTTGTGAAGTGGGGTGATCGTGGTTACTCTGAAGCTGTGAGGATCAGATGGTGCATGGTTTGGCAAGTGCGAATCAATGGCAGCTTCACTCCCTGAGAGTATATAGTGGGGGTTCCCAGCAGGGCACCCACTCATGGGTGCTTGTCCCACCAGGGTCTTGGATGTTTTCCATCTGTGATGTACTTTTACCCAGCCCAATATCCTTTCCATCCCACTGTCCCTCACCTACTGTCTAGCTGCTTCCAGTGGGGTACCTGTGTACATTCCCAGGAGAGAGACAGGCAGGGCATGTCAGGGAACTGAGTCTGTGGGCTGGGGCACTAGGGGTGCCTCCAGATGTCCTCAGGGCCATTTCCAGTGAGAGGCACCAGGGTCCTGGTCCCAGGGTCCTGGGGAATTCCACCTGGGATACTGCTCCTTTACCAGGTGCTGAGGTTTGAAAGCAGATGGTGAGTGAATTTAGGAGATGCCCCTTCATCATTGGCAGCCACAGAGGTTCCTGCAGGAGGAGAAGAGGGTGATGAGCTACACAAGCAGGCCACGTCCAAAGTCTCTAGATAAGTCTTAGTGAATCAGAAAACCAGGTTTGAATTGAGGACCTGAGCTTTCTACACGAGAACTGACCACAATGGATGGGCAGAATAGTGCCCAGTGTCCTGATCTTTCCCTGGCCCTTTCCTCCTGGTGCCATGGCTGTGCCTTTGAGACATGGCCTGCCTGGTATAAGTCCAAAGGGTTGAAGCCCAGGCTGGGTTCACAGACCTGTATGTACTTGGTGGAGAATCCAAAATAGACTGCACTGCTGAATGTCCCAAGTCATCACGATTTAGAAAAGAATAGCATCAAACCCTTGCCCAACATGAGTGTTACATCACTCAGCAACCCTACGGGGTAAGTACAGTATATGATGCTCTATTTGGCAGGTGAGTAAACTGAGGCGCAGAGTGGTGTGGCACGCTGCTCACTTGTACATAGCCCATAAGTGATGGAGCTGAGGTTCCAACCCAGGAGATCTAATTCAGAATCCAGACTTTTAATGCCTACACTAGACAACCGTCTAATGTGGGGGGATATCTGGAGTCATCTTGCTGTTATCTAAAGCACATTCTGGTGATGGAAGCTAAGAGTAATACAAGGGACAGACTGAGAGGTACTGAGCAGCCCATCAGCAGAGACAGGATGCCACTTGGAAGGGACCACGGCAAAGCTGAGTCCTTGTACCCTGGGAGTCCCAAGAAACAACAACAAAAAAGGAAAGTTGTGGTTGTATGAATTATTCAGAAGCTGTAAAAGGCTCAGAAATCTCATTAGTGTGTTTCTGTTCTCAGGGTTCCTTTTGTTTTGGTTTGGTTTGATTTGACTTACATGTTTTTGTTGTTTCCTTTCCCATGAAACTTCTAGGCTTGGAAAGAATTGTTTGATGGTCTGTCAGCTTCGTATATAGAAAAGATTCAGTTTCTCTCTGGGAAAAGACGTGAAATCCTTTTGCGTCAATGCAGGTGAGATCAGTTGAAAGGGAGCCCTGTGGCTGTGCTCTGGAGAGAAGCCATCTGTCTCCATGGTTTAGGTGCCAGCCTCCTGCAAGGCTTAGCCCCCTGGGTCATCCCTGGTACTGCCATGCTGGGCCTTCCAGAAATCCTGTTGAGAGAGTGGCATCGTTGCTTTGTTGCCTGCTTAGAAAGGCTTTCTACAGAATACGAGCAAGGTCCTGTGCTTTCCAGCAACTGTGCCCACTCGTAATCCAGCATGGATTCCATGGGGCATTCACAGCATGGGCAGTAGGGAGGGAGGGTGGGAGGTAAAGCAAAGAGGGGAGAAGGAAATTCCTCATCAAATGTGTTTGGCTAGTGTTGGCTGAAACACATTTAAGCAGGTTTCCTTACTGCAGGGCTTCCAGAGCCTTTGAAGTACTAACGTGCACTGTGACTCTCAGAGGGGACACATCCGAATGGCGCATTTTCCCATCTCATTTGGTCCCTCTCCTGTTTGTTTTTTCTGAGGAATATCTTGTGGGACTAGTGTTTCCTGGCATTTCCTTCTGAAATACTGAGCAAATAATATTTTAACCTTAAACTGTCACCTCTGGATTCTGATCTTCCCTCTACACAGATACTTCCACAAACATGGAGCCCTTGTTGTGAGCCTACCAGGAGCCTGAACAGGGATCTCGGGAGAGCTCGGAAGGGACCTGTTTCTGCTGTTGGTTTACAGAGCTCCATGCGGCCAAGAGCTAGGGCTTTTACAGCACAAATAGTGACAGCCAACATTTTTCTGCCAAGCTGTGTTCTAAGAGCTTTATGACTGCACGAGGGAAGCACTGTCATGAAGCCAATTTTGCAGATGGGGAAACCGAGGCATGGCAAATGGCAATGCTGGGAATCAGTTCTGGGGGTCCGGCTCCAGGGCTGAGCTCTTCCCTGCCTGGGGAGCTGCAGCTCAGGCACTTGCAGGGCCGCCGAGGAGACACGCATGGGCAGAGTGAGCAGGCTGAGGACTCAGGCTGGTGCTGGCTGGTCTCACCTGGTTCCCCAGTGCCCTCCAGAGGCCCCAGCTCTCAGCAGCCAGGTGCAGACAAACCCTTCCTGGGCCAGACCGGTGTGACCCTATCAGTGACCCTTTCCTTGGGGACCTAAATGTGTGGCTGCTCCCTTCATCATGCGGGCTGAGGCTGTTTTAATCTTGATTCAACTTTCAGCCCCCTCTCTGGTTTTTCCCCTATACCGAATCACATGAAGCATAAGGTGGATTTCATAATTTCACTAAGGCTGGGCACAGTCCCGAGGAGGGCATAGGGCACAGTCTGTGGAGTCCTGAGAAAGATCCCCGTTACTGTGCATCTCCTCCCAAGGCAGCCCAGTGTCATCACAGCATCTCAGCGTGCTGATCACTGGCAGAGCAGGGCAAGCACCAAGCTGTGGCAACACGCTGGCGGCTGTGGGCAGCTCCTCTCGAGCCTCCCACCCCAGCAGGCTGAGATGGTGATCAACGAGCCCTACAATCTAAAAACCGTGCTGAAGAACCACCTTCCTGCTGCAGCCGCTGCTGAACCGCAGGGAGCTTCCAGGACTCCCCTCAGTTCTGACCTTCTCTTTCCCCTCCCTGGGTCTCCCTCTGCCTGCTGTGGCTCTGGTGCCTTCTTGGGCTCCTGGGGCTCTTTGGAACACACTGAGGCTGGTTTCTCTGCAGGGGACCTTGGCTGGAGCCCCTCGCTGAGCTCACACTGGGCTCCCAAGGGGCATATGCCCTCCCGCCCGCCCACCTCTGCCCTACTGTCCACATTGCCTGGGGGGTCTCCTCTCCTGCCACCTGCCCCTGGCCAGCCCCTTCCTCTGGGGCTGCTCTCTGGTCCCCTTCACTAACCTGCATCTCCTCCCACCTCCCCAGAACCGCTGCCCTCCCCAGTCTCCATCCAAGCCCCGACTCCAATATTCCCAATGACCCCAGCCAGCTGCTCTCAACTGCTACCCAGTGCCCCCAACAGGAGTGGTGAGTCCCTGGAAGAAGGTGGTGGCTCAGTAAGTACTTGGAGCTTGGTGGTTCCCATGGGTGGGATGGGACAGGGAGGTCCGGGGGTGCAGGGATCAGGGGCTTGGAGCAGCAAAAGAATTGGAGTGACTTTGATTCTCAGGCAGGAGGAGACCTGCAGAGCGTGAGATTCTCAGGGTTGGAACTGCCAGAAGCCTAGAGGGCCTGTTTCCACAGCTGCCTCCAGGAGAGAAGGTAACCCACCTGGCTCCTGATCAAGCCCTATCTTCTCAAAACAAGCTTTCTGCACTTGTAGGGTGAGTGACTTTAGAGATTTTGAGAGTCAGTCTTTGCTTCTTTTCTTTCTTCTCTCTCTCCTTTTCAGTCCCACCCATTCTAATCCCAGCTCCTGCTTGTCTAAGCCCCTCAAGCAAGACTCTGTTAGTGAATGAAAGCTGACAATGTGAGTCTCAGCCTCCTTCCCAGGAGCAGCTAAGCTGACAGATCCTTGATTCTGACAAGCCCTCGCAGCTCCCTTCTCTCTCTCTCGCCACCCCTGGAGGGAGGCCCTGTTATCATTAGTTTACAAATGAGGCTCAGGTGGTAACTTGTCCCAGGCCAGGCAGCCGGATTGCAGGGAAGCAGCTGTTCCCAGCCCCGCTGCTTTCACCCTGTTCCACGTCTCTGGTCCTTGTGTTTAGAACCCTTCCTGAGTGGGTTTGCCAAAGGCAAAAAGCAAAAACCAAGGCTTGACTGCCAGTCACTGAGGCGCTCTGAAATGTGCAGTGGCAATTCCAGAAACACAAGCTCAGATCAGATCCTCAGCACTCAGAGGAACTCATGTCAGGCTTGCTACAATATCTGCTGGAACAGCGTTCTAACTCCTTAACAGGAACAGGTATATTTTCCTTGGCCTATTCTGGGCAAAGATCAGCAACTTCAAACAAGGGCTGTTCTTCATTTAAATTCCTGATTGATAAACATTTTTGAAGAACACTGGGAAGTAAAAACCTGGAGGACTAAACTGTTGCTGGGAAGATAGTTCCTAAGAAAATGGTCTGAGTCATGCCTCCCCAAATCAGCCTTAAGAAATCCCCTGTTTCTTAGGATTCCCTCCCTTCCTTCCATAATATACCTGTGCCAAACTTAATGGTTTGCCAATTTCCTTCTTGAATTGTGTCCATTGGATTATATTACAGACTTGTCAATTTCTCACTCCTGATTATTGTTCCACTTCCTGGCCCAGCTCTATGGGATTATTTGAAGCCCCAGTCATTGGACCTGCGGGATTCCCTGACTGGAGATGCTCTTCCCAAGTGGGACATATGTGGGTTCCTGCACCCCATGGGTTATCTTCCACAACAGGAGTGCATGCCACTTATTTGGGACATAAATATTTCCCCATCTTCTAGCCTGCCTGAAGTATTTTGGCTTAAAAATGATGGTAGAGTGCAAAAGATTGGAATAAAGTGAAGATCTCATAGAACATGTTCGGAAGTATCTGGAGTAAAATGGAGATTTGCTTAAAAATATTTGGCCATGGGCTGGGTGCTGTGGCTCACACCTGTAATCCCAGTACTTTGAGAGGCCAAGGTGGGTGGATCATGAGGTCAGGAGTTTGAGAGCAGCCTGGCCAATATGATGAAACCTCGTCTCTACTTAAAAGAATACAAAAATTAGCTGGGCGTGCTGGCGCACATCTGTAGTCCCAGCTACTCAGGAGGCTGAGGCAGAAGAATCGCTTGAACCTGGGAAGCAGAGGTAACAGTCAGCTGAGATCCCGACACTGCACTCCAGCCTGGGTGACAGAGTGAGACTCTGTCTCAAAAAAAAAAGAAGGAAGAAAAATTTGATAATGAAATGGCACTTGCAGTTAAACTTTTCAATCATCTGTTGATGCCTTTTACCTCACAATTAAAAGGTCGGCTCACCTTAGGTCAGCCAGGCTGACCTAAGTCTTATTGTTGATAATTTTTGTTGTTGATAATTTTGAGACTCAGTCTCAAAACAAACAAACAAACAATAAAAAAGAAAAACCCCAACTGCAAAAAGGAAATTGAACCCTCTGGTTACTTTTTTTTTTTTGAGACAGAGTCTTGCTCTGTTGCCAGGCTGGAGTACAGTGGCTCGATCTCAGCTCACTGCAACCTCTGACTCCCGGGTTCAAGCGATTCTCCTGCCTCAGCCTCCTGAGTAGCTGGGATTACAGGCACGCGCTACCATACCCAGGTAATTTTTGTATTTTTAGTAGAGACATGGTTTCACCATGTTGGTCAGGCTGGTCTTGATCTCCTGACCTTGTGATCTGCCCGCCTCAGCCTCCCAAAGTCTGGTTACATTTTTAAGGCAGTGACCGAGGAATGTCTTTTTATCTTTTCTTAAATTCTCAATGATTTGTTCAAATCTTGTCTTTCTGAAGAAGCCCATCAGAGTATCGTTTTTCTTTTTTTTTTGAAATGGAGTTTTGCTCTTGTTGCCCAGGCTGGAGTGCAATGGCACAATCTCGGCTCACTGCAACCTCCTTCTCCCAGATTCAAGCAATTCTCCTGCCTCAGCCTCCTGAGTAGCTGGGATTACAGGTGCCGCCACCATGCCCGGCTAATCTGAGCATCTTTAATTGTCCTTGGCTTTGCTCACTGTAAATACAGAAGATGGGAAAGCTAAAAATCACGCCAGGTCACCTGTGGAACCCAGAATGTCCTTCTTTCTTTCATACTTAGGACATAGTTTAAGTCATATTTCACAATGTTTTTGAAAGAAAATAAGGTGAGGTTGTGTTTATTTGGCATTTTTAGGCTTGAAGCCAAACACCGAAGAGAAAGGAATGGAGCTGCCCGCAGGGACTTCTTGTGAGAGTCTGAGTCACTCAGAATCTCCTACGCAGGAGAAAAGTGGGGCTTTCCTGGATTATTTTGAATGTGTGCTGCGCTAATGACCAGACGTGGAAGGAAAGAAAACATGCAGGACCCTTGCAGGAAATGCAAAGCAAGGCGGCAGTAGTCTGCTCTTCGGATTTCCTCTTAGACCAGCCATCTCATTGGATTCCAGCAGTTTTCAGAAGTGCCTTCCAAAAGCCCAGCTCCTCTTCCCTTCTTTTAAGGCGGCAGCAACACGTCATCGATCGAAACTGCTGTTACATTTTAATTAAAAGGATTCTTTCATTCACAAAAGTCATTTCGAGTCAGTCAAAATAATCTCGAGCAGGCTCCCAGAGAAACAGCCCCATTGCCTAGAACATTCTTCCTTGTGTGCCATTCCTGCGTGGCCCGCTATTTCAGCAGCACAATTACAAGTTTGTGCCTGAATGCTTTACTTCAGTCACATCCTGTTGCTGAGAATGGAATATCAAAGGTAGAGCTCAGGATTCACTGAAACCTAACACCATCCTCATGCAAGAGGAAGCCTCCAGGAAACAAATAGATGAGAGAGAAATTGTTTTTGCATTTAATTTTGTGTTTATATATTGAGACTTTCTGATCCGGTACCTGTGTGAGAGGAACATGAGGTTTGTATGAATCTGCTCCATTAGCTATTTTGAAAGACAATGTCCTGCTACCACGTCCAAAGCAATGATGAGACCTAGAGCAGGACCGTGGTGGGGCAGCCAGACACATTTGGCAGAGAATTTCATTAGCAACAGAGCAGGAAAAAGTAACAGTGAGCAAACAGCTCCGAGACCAGCCAAGAGGAAGCCCCCACCATCCACCACCCGGCCTTCTTCCTGAAGCAGCCCCCACCTCCAGAGCAGCTCCTCCACCCCGACCCGGGCTCTGTGACAAAGGGAAGGGCCCAGGCCTGGCCCAGCAGCTTCTGTGGGGGCTGGCACTGGGGCGGGGGGCTGCTGCCCTGAAGTCATTCTCAGTCTTATTCCCCATTTCAGCTGCTTGAGCCTGTGAAGCCACCTCATTAGTGCACTGACAACACACCTTCTTAACAATCTTTCATGAAAAGATGTTTAGAAAGGCTAAATGTGAAAACGATCCACACTTGTTCAGCTTTCTAATGCCTGATGGAGGCGAGTATGGCAGTTTTCAGCTCTGTGACCATGAATAACACCGGACAGATCACATGTTGTTTGTAAGGGGACTTTCAGTCGTGTCTCCACACAGGCTTGGTCTCTGTGTCCCCATGGGAGTCCTAACTGCTACGCTAGCCAGCTGGACTGACGCAAACTCAGGCTCTGGGCCTTGTCTGTTCCCCGTGTTCACACCCAGCAGCCGCGTCCAGCCCGGCTTCACTCCCACAATCAGGCAATGCCTTATTACCTATTCATTGGCCTTAAATCCAAAGCATATTCATTTTTCAGAATGTACTCCTCTGGCATAAAGTTTCTTCTTTCTCTCTGCTTACTAAGTTTGGTAATTCATATGCTGAAGCCTTACCCTCCAGTGTGATGGTATTTGAGGGTTCTGCCTTTTGGAGGTAACTAGGTTGAGGTTGACCCCATGATGGGATTAGGGCCTTTATAAGGGGAAGACAGAGAGTGCCCTTGCTTCATGTGAACGCAGAGGAAAGGCCACATGAGAACACAGTGGAAGGCAGCACTCTACAAGCCAGAAAGTTCTTCACCAGGAACAAATCTGCTGGCACCTTTGTCTCAGACCTCCAGCCTCTGGAACTATGAGAGATAAATGTCTGTTGTTTAGGCCACTCAGTCTATGCATTTGGTTATAACAGCCCAAGCTAAGACAATGGTTGAATAAAGAAATCTGGACATATAATAATCAATGTAAAGAAATTGCCCATGTTCTTAAGGAAGTCTACCGCAGCATGCCTAGGCAAAGAAAGAGCAGGTAACATGAGCCAGGACAGGACCAATAATGGATCCTGGATTTCTTCTAGAACTGCTCGCCAAAGCACTGAGCTAGGAACAAATATTCCTGGGACAGGCCTTCCTTTCCATGGAGCTCAGTTCCTTGGCTGGTTGGTCTAAGGGTAGAAAGAGGCTATGCTTCTTTAAAAATTGTACCTCTTGGTGGGTATGCTGTGTCACCCAGCTGGCTCAGGAGGGGAAAGATGGAAATGCTCACTCCCTCATCTCCAAGAGCCATGAGCTAAGCCACATTCCCACTCAGGGACTCAGAGGTAGACTTGCCAGAGGTGCGGCTGTCCTTCCTGCCCTGTGCTGCACCTGTGGGATTCCCACACACAGGCTTCTCTGGATACAGTAGGAGCAGCCAGACTTTGGAGGCTGGGTGACCAGACGACTCCTGAGGAGCTAGCATATCACCTGGCCTCATGCACAGCAATGCAGAGAACACAAAGGCCTGGAGGGAATTTTGTATTTATTTATCATTTTTGTAAGTTACAGACATTTACGTTTTCAGCAATAATTTATAATAGCTACATCTCATATTTCAACTATTAGAACAGAGAGAACATTAAAGTACAAAGATTTCAAAAATGAGGTTATTGTGATGTATCATAAAAGGAGTTAAAAGTCAAAATATCAAAGATCTCACCTACTGAACTAAACAGAATCTTAAAACCTCTTATGAGCCTCTGAGCCTGAAATTACAAAACTTAGCAAGTGCTTAAACCAAGGAATTAACAGTTCTGTGTTTTCAAGGTAAGAAAACAAAAACTTGCTTTGGTAAGCTATCTTTAATATTAGATTAAATGTTTCTGCCCTGTTTGTATCTTGAAAGACTGTATATAAGTACAGGTGCAGCATATATTTGAGAAAACATCTCACAAATTTCATTTACTACAGGTTTCTCAAACATCTTTACATTTAATCAGTGAGTAAAGTGATTCCGTCTCTTGAATTTTAAGTTTAAAAAAATTAAGAAGTATTTCCAGGGACTCTTAAAGCTCTCTCCAAAAGTATAAAATATTACAGACTTTCAAAATTGTAATCATTCACATTTTTTCTGAGACCAACACAGGATACAGAACTTACTCCCAACACAGATGCTCACATGCATTTGGGCACGCATAGCCATAGAAAAGTGGTGAAACAGCTCACAGGATCCTGTACTCCTAGTCATCCTGGACTGTGATGGTGACTACAGCCAGACCATACCCCCTTCCTGTCTGCCTTCCACATCAGATTCCCTGGCATTTATTAAACTGTCACTCTTCGATGGGTTCTTCCTTGGGGGACTCAAGCTCATTCAGTAAGTCTTTTCCAGCTGCTCCAGCTCTTGAAGCAAAGAGAACTGCTCCCTGCTTAAAACCGAGGTTCTTCAAACTCCGGGCATAATCTGCATATATAGCAGTGATGAGTTTCTGTAAACCATAGTTAAGGAAAAGAATAAAAAAGGCTATGATGAGGCTCCCCCACGGGCTCCCAGAGGCAGGAAAGATGAGTCACCTCTGCTCTGCTGGCTGCTCAGAAGGGACCTGGCGTCCACAGCGGGCAGCACAGGATGAACACAGCAGCCTCTTTGCAGGTGGAGGGTGATTCCAGCTATAAGAGGCCAAGTCTCAGTCTGTGCCATTATCACCTTTCACACCAGCTGAGTCCATAGCTTCTCCTTCCAGGGAACCCAATCAACATCCTCCCATAACCTGTACTCAACTAAAGACTAGAAGATGAATGGTAAGAGAAACTTAACCTGCATATATCCTCATTCCATTTGAAAGTCTGAGAGGTTGGCAGTTTGGGGGCAGATATTTATTTCTCAAAGTTCCATATATCTGGATGTTGCGTTTTAGAAAGCCCTGTCCTGTTATTTTTAAAAAAAAAATTTTTAAACAGCCTATTGGGTACTCTGTGCCTATGCTTTGATCTTCAAAATGGATACACTGAACCAGTCACCTTCCCAATGACTAGGTATACATGATCTTCAGTAGGCTCAGGCTTTAGTTTAATTTTTAAAAACTTTTAGTGTAG
This sequence comes from Plecturocebus donacophilus, assembly GCA_004027715.1. Classification (NCBI taxonomy): domain Eukaryota; kingdom Metazoa; phylum Chordata; class Mammalia; order Primates; family Pitheciidae; genus Plecturocebus; species Plecturocebus donacophilus. The sequence continues at coordinate 73,340 of PVKP010004948.1, read as the reverse complement.
GGCTGGGTGGCTCATGCCTGTAATCCCAGTACTTTGGGAGGCCAAGGTGGGAGGATCGCTTGAGCCAGGAGTTCAAGACCAGCCTGGGCAACATAGTAAGACTCTGTCTCTACCAAAGAAAAAAACAGCCAGGCATGGTGGTGTGCAGTTGTAATCCCAGCTACTTGGGAGGCTGAGGTGGGAGGATTGCTTGAGCCCAAGAAGTTGAGGCTGGAGTGAGCCATGATCGTGCCACTGTACTCCAGCCTGGGCAGAAGAGTGAGTTTTTCCTCAAAAAAAGGTTTTCTTTTTTTTTCTCAAAAAAAGAAAAACAATTTTTTTTTAGTTTAGTTTTAGTTTAATTTTCTTTAGAAAAAGAAATTATAAATACACACACACACACACACACACACACACACACACACAGAGCGAGAGAGAGAGAGAGAGAGAGAGAGAGAGAGAGAGAGAGAGGAGAGAGAGAGAGAAGCAAGTACCTGCCATGTAGACATGAGAGCTTAAAACCAAGGCTCTGGGAGGCGAAGTGCAGTGAGCAGCAGCAGGGCCACGCAAGCAGTGCCCCAGGAGCGGCATTCTCAAGTTCATTCTTTTCAAAGAAACTGATATTGCTCAAGTGACATTTAGAAGAAAAACAATGCCCTGGCTGATCTGATGGGTGGATCAGAGTGGCTGGCCTGAGCAATATCCCTCTTCAAGTGCTGCAGTTTTGTTTCGTTTTATATTGTCACTAGGGGTAATCATGGGAGTCTTTTTTTAGTTATTCCCATATATATTTTTCTAGATAAATATATACAATTTATTCTATGGAATGCCTGGCCTTGAACAAGTACTATTTGGAAGTACCAGGTCCTTCTACCTGTTTCCCAAATAATTCCTTCATCTTCTTTTTAAGTTCAAACAAGACTTGGGGCCCTGTTCTCTAGTCCTTCCTGCTTCCCTCCCTCCTAGTCAGAGCTGATGCAGGTGGTGCAGCCACCTTCTTTTCTGATTCTTTCTCCTCCAGTTTCTCCCTCTTTCCTGGCTTTTGTGAATCAGAAAATCAGAACATGGATCTTTCACAATATAATATAGTTCCTGTCCAGGCAGCACAACTAATTTTGCATGATTCCAAAACTCATGCATGCCACTTTCTTCCTCGTCACTATAAACAATTTCGCAAAGGATATCTGTGTCCTCAGTGACTTCAAATGCTCCATACTTGAGGCAAGCTTCCACAAATAAGGCCGCTCTATCAAAGTATCTCATGCTGCTCAACAGAACAAAACAAGAGTTATGCTTTGTGATTTATGTCACTGGTGGGCAGCACCATCGTAGGGTATATTTCTGTATAAAGACATTTACACATTTTCCCTGCGTAAGATACACGTACTGCATAAGATACAAGCACTTTTCTAAGCCCTGGTTTATTAAAAAAAAAAAAAGGAGGGAAGAATACTCACATCTCCAAATCCAAGCTTTAAAAAATTAATGCTTAAAAGTATTGTGAAATAGTTTAAATACACAAAAGTCTACAGAGATATGACAAGTGCCCATGTACCCACTGTCCATAGTTGACAAGTAATCTTTTATCATATTTCCTCTATCTACCTCCCTTAGTTTTGAATAAATGAAATGCCCGACAATTAGTGATGGTTGTTCCTCTTCCAGATTTTCAGACGGGACATCTCCACCTCACCATGCCTTCTGTCACCTCTCCTCCTGCTCTCTGGGCCTCCTCTCAGTTGCTCTAGTCAAAGCAAAATGGACCCCAATTCTCTGAAGACTTTTAAATTCCTTTTTAACAGGTGCCTCTTAGGTTTGACCAGTATATTAGTAGGAAATTATCATAGCTCCTAGACCATGTAATGAACGTGGACAGTTCCATTCTCCTTTGGGTTTTCTGACAAACCTGAAATGCATACTTCTCCTTTCACTTCACACATTGAGTACCATCACCTGCTAGAACCAACCGCTCAACCACTTAGAGAACATTGAGTGACTACTCACAGGCAGTCCCGAGCAGCCCGTGTGTACTCTCGGTTTACCTGTGAAGCGTCTCTGCCACACTGAAAAAGCAGCCCAGAGAGAGGAGGACCAGGAGAGCCTTTGATTTCTGATTGACTTGTGGAGAACAAAGGTGGTCAACCCACCGCTTTAAAACATCAGCACACTCCTCGGGATTCAAACGGACCTGAGAAAGATGCTCGTGTTAATAACAAAAACATCCTATGCTCTATAAAGAAAAAATAATAGTTCAGTTGAAGTGAGATCTGTTTCTAGGAAATATATGCTAGGCTCTGCTTGACTAGCACACTGACCTGAAGCTGCTGCACACCATGAATGATAACAGTCTGTGCCTACAGGACCCGGGGCCTGGTACACCTCTGGAATGTAGTTTAGGCTCAGAACCCAGCAGGAAGAGGAGGCAGCTGCTTTTACTTAATTGCTACCAATGCAAGATCCATTTTTAAATGAGTAAAGCAATTTATACTCATAAAGAACAGGAAGAGGATGAAGGCTGCAAGAAAATAGTTGCAAAGCAGCTTTGCAGGCAAAAAAATGCTTCTAAGTCATAAGTCCAAAGTTCAAGACTGAGCTTTCTATCCCAAATGTTGAGGGCACCTACTGAAACCTGGAACCACCTACTTTCGCCAGCCATGCAGCCCGATTCCATTCGCCGTACGTCTGCAGGTAGCGGCAGGCGTCTGCAGCCTTGTCTATCAGGCAGAGCAGCTGAACACCCTCTGAAAGACAAAAGTGCAGCCCCCAAGTGACAATGCAGCTCCTTCTTTGAAAAGTCATTAAAAAATTAAATTCCCATTTGACTTCATCTAGTCTTGCACATTTTATACTTACTGAAGACATTCTTGACTTAAATTTTAAAACATAATATTAAGCGTTTTTTGTTACTTGTTATTACTCAAGTAACCAGGGTAGGAAGCACAATACAGTCTGGAGAATAGCAGGGAAAGCACAGCTCTGTCACAGATTTTACGGCTCTAGTTTGCCTAGGCTCTTCGGATTTATGCCTATGATCTCAGCAATTAACAGCACCCTCCTTCACTCTGAAAAGTGTGAACAGTTGGTTCTGGTTTGATAGTCATCTGATATATATAGGTAGCAATAATTTTTCTTCAGCATATGTAAAAAAGAAAGAAATGTCCCTACTAATCAAATACTTTGCTGGGAACAAGGTCTTATTTTTCAGAAAGGTGAGAAACATACCAAGTGTGCCTTACCTGCCAATTTGCCATTGGCAATCATATTCGTTGCCACCAACTTAATGGTGCTCTGAGAGGGGCCTGACGAGGTGACAGTAGTGACCAAACAGGCTTTCAGTGAATCACAGTAATAATGCTGGTTATCGGCACTTGTTTCCAACAGCAACTGCACAGCTCTGTCTGTCTAAAAAGAGAAACGGTTTTCCTAATTATGAGAAAGTTTTCCTTCAACGTAAATTTTTAAAATTCATAATGTGGAAAAAACTAAAGGAAGACACTCATTTTCGAAAACTGCAATTGAATATTTTGTTTATAAATACAAAAATGAAACTGAGGTGCTACACTACACGTTTGAGACAAACGTAAAGCCAGAGTCTGGTGTATCTAGGTGCTTGAGTAATTGCCTATTTCAGCTTTGCACCAGTCAATTCAGACACAGAAACAAAACAAAACAAATAGCTGGGCTTCACTGTACGGAAGCCTAAATTACAAGCTGGTTAACCATATGTTTTTACTTACTTATTAGGTTTATTGGTATTATTTTGAAAGAAAGCCTAAACTGTCTATAGGGAAAGAGGTACATTCGAGAGGAAAATATTACGATGTATAGGTATAGACATATTGCTCTGAAATACTAGTTAACTAGCAATTTCATGAAGCAGAAAAGAGTTATAAAAACTGAACATACCTGACCCAAGAGTAGTAGCTGGTCTGTACATTTCCTTGTATGATCATAAGTTGACCGTTTCACTTCCTGTAGATTAACCCTTTCCAGTTGAAATTTCTAGAATTGGAAAAGAAGAAACATTAAGCCTGGATTATAAGACTTTGGAATTATTTAAATTGTACTGTACTTATTAAAACCACTTAATAAAATGATCTCTGACTTTTCAGGTTATCAGAAAATCAACTTTATAGAACTCCAAAAATTTATTAAGAATTTGAAAAGAAAAAATGTTGATGGATATTATCACTTGCATGCATACCTGCCCGCTTACTAAGTAGAACTCGATAAAAAACCTACGTGCATTGAAGTATTCTGCAGGAAGTTAAAGAAATTATGATGTGAATGGCAAATTCAAATCAAGTGGATAAACTGTTTGTTATTTATAGAAAATTAATGACAGAATTAAAATGAACCTAAGTTAAAAATGTAAGACAAATTTAAAAATTAAGACTGTTTAATAATAAAATTTTAAGGTTTGGTAAAAAACTCAGTATTTGTTTATGAGCTTTTCAAATCTTGAATCAGGCTTTTTTTAATGCAAATGTATCAAGGGCTTCTTTCTTTCTTTTTTTTTTTTTTAAGACAGAGTCTTGCTCTGTTGCCCAGGCTGGAGTGCAGTGGTGCAATCTCAGCTCACTGCAACCTCGGCCTTCTGGGTTCAAGGGATTCTCCTGCCTCAGCCTCCTGAGTAGCTGGGATTACAGGCATGCGCCACCACACTCAGCTAATTTTCAAGGGCTTATTTCTATTACTGAACAGTAACTTAGTTTGAAAGTTTCCCAAGTTTAAGATACTGACAAAGATATAAGTAATCAAGATGATAGCCTGAAAGGTTTTGCTATGTGAAGTGGACTACCTGAAAGTAGGCATTTTTGCAGAGCACATCATAGCATATATCCAGTGGGTTGCTCAATTTGTCCCAAGGAGCAGCTTCTTTAAAAGTGGTTGTGCTGGCTGACTTTTCCTGGGACAAGCTGTGCAGGTAGTGGGCAGCAACAGTCCAGAAGTGCAGCTCCGATTCATCACCATAGAGCCTGGCAAGGATGAAACAAAGTTTCGACTGCACTCACAGAGCATCTGGGCCTGGATGGCTTCCTAGAGTAGACTGGGGGACTGGAAGAGAGTGCTATCACATATCCACTGGGACACTGGCATGGAGCCTGGCAGGGTGAAAGGGGAAGGCAGCAAATTTTCCAGCCTGCTACTGGGTCTCCAGGAGTACAGAGGCCTGACTGCACAGGACCCCTTCAGACCCCAACATCTTTCTGTTCTGTATTAAGAACAATTGTTTACCTGCTTTGACATTAGCACACCTTTCAATGTGGGCCACTGATTCACATTAGTAAAAAGTTCCTCTGGGATAACTGGCTAGATAAGGTATGAAAGTAATGTGCTATCATTCTGTGGGGAGTGGAGTCTTTTTTATAAGTGGCAAACTCTACTGTAAGTCAGGATATACAGTTTGTCACTTTTAAATATAATTTATTGGTATATTTAAATATATGCAGTTTGCATCTGATATTTTAAAACACATATTTTAAAAAGCTGTAGAAGGGAGTGCTTTCCAGAGAGAAAGCCTAGATTTCATATTTAAAATGCAATTTGATTTTTTCTCAATTTGTTATTACTACTCTCAAAATTATTTTAAGTTAAATCGAAAGAATGAACTGATACAATTTTCTAAAATCTAAGTGTTTGTAACTAAAAACCCTTAAAAGAAATGAGTTAACTTGAAATCCTGTCTCTTATACAGAATACATCAATCAATATTACCTTGAAACAAGCAGGCACCTCTGCAACAGAGTGAATTCCGGATCAAGCAATAGTTTCTTTATGTCACTGCAGAAGGAATCCAGACAAAAGTTTTGAATCAAACAATAAAGCATGGAGGTTGATCAATATACTCTTGAAATGAAAAATTCCAGTCAAATAATATGTTTGATATAAATATAGAGAATTTACACAAGACAAGGTACTTTACCATGACCTTGAAATTATAAAAGTTGAAGGGGGTTGAGAGTGTTCTCAAGGCCTGGAGAAGTAGCAGCTGCCAGCCACCATAGGGAGCTGCAGGGCTCTGATTTCTGGTTTCTAGGCTTGCAGCAGTTTTTGAAAGTATCAGGTGCCTAACTACTGGAACAAGAATGCCATTGTTGACAAAACCATTTTGCTAATCATCAAGAACAGTAAATAAAGAAGATGGCATTCATAATTTATTCTGAAACGACTTAAAAAATGAAGTATCTAAGGGTAAATCGCTAGTGCTTTTATAAATTGATGTTTCTAAAATAGTCAAATACTGAATATTCACAAGTCAGGCAGGAAGATATTCTTTAAATCTATAGTTTCCCATTTAAACATAAATGTTAATTTTTGCATAGCAAAAACTAATTATTTTAAATTTTCCATCAATAAAACATCTTATGCTTAATTTGTTAAACACTATAATTACTTGTAACAGATTCTAGATTGCAAAAATGTGTTATGCTTTCCCCAAGAACTCCTTATGGACCCATATTTTTTCCTTTCTTATTCCCAGTGCATTCTGTTAAATGCCCTTGGCTCCAGGGAGCACATTCATTTCTTAGCCAAACTTGTGTTTACCAGCACCTGACGCAGAGAACTCATTTTAGTAGTGGGAAGCAGCCCCAGAATGGCCCTGTGATTCATCTTCCACTGTGAGGCTTCATGGAGGTTTATGGTAGAGGCAGGCTGAGCTATAAGGATGCTCATATTGCAGCATCCAGTCTGCCCTGATGTGAGACTAGAGCAGCTGGTACTCATGAACTTGGTGAAGGCAGATGCTGTTTCACTAGAACTACTGAATAAGTACTTTTTCTGCAAAACACAGGCTCTAAAGGGAAGCAAACCTCTGCAAACAGAATAGTCTCTTCTTGGGCCACTAATATTTTCTAAAACATAACTTATTTTAATTTTGAAAAGTCCAATTATATTTTTATTTCTCATGTTACTATCTTCTAATAAAACATGGAATGCTTACTTAGACAATGAATTCAACTGTTCTTGGAGGAGATTCTTTATTTCTTCACTTTCTGGATAGTCACTGTACAGAAAAGATTTTGAATGAGTTCATTATCTCTTCACTGAAAATCATGTATTTCTTCACCTGAAAAAAGTTGTGTTAATGCAGAGATAACCTTCTTTATAGTTCTTGGTTAAAAGCCTGGTTATAGACCAAAATAACAAAAATCTACACAGGACCCCACTAATCACCTTTAATATCTGCTTTTATCTTATTGAGTCAAAAACAACAAAATAAGTAAAGAAAGTCTCCTTAGCTTTCAAGAAACCAGGAAATTTATTATCAGGCTTTAAAATCTATCAGGTTTAGATTTCTTTGAATGAAGGACTTAGCAATTGCTAAAGGGATCTGCTCATTCACTGAGCTCTGCAGAATGAATATTCTGAGGAGAAAGTGCTTGGAGAACAGACACTTCCTGGCACTATTTTTAAACCCCCAATCCACGCTACACATGGCAGGAGTTCAGTGATATTTGTCAATTTAATTAATAATCACTAATAATAGTTTCTGTAAATTTTTTTTTGCAATAAAGCAAATATTGAGATTTATAAGACACAGTATACCTCTGAAGCTAATTATGCTGCTTTTTATTATTATACTTTAATAATAATAATTATTATTATTCTGGGGTACATGTGTAGAACATGCAGGTTTGTTACATAGGTATACACGTGCCATGGTGGTTTGCTGCACCCATCACCCCATCATCTACATTAGGTATTTCTCCTAATGCTATCCTTCCCCTAGCCCCCTACTCCTTGATAGGCCCCAGGTGTGTGATGCTCCTCTCCCTGTGTCCATGTGTTCTCATTGTTCAGCTTCCACTTATGAGTGAGAATATGCAGTGTTTGGTTTTCTGTTCTTGTGTTAGTTTGCTGAGAATGATGGTTCCCAGTTTCATCCATATCCCTGAATAGGACATGAACTCATCCTTTTTTATGGCTGCATAGTATTCCATGGTATATATGTGCCACATTTTCTTTATCCAGTCTATCACTGATGGACATTTGGGTTGGTTCCAAGATTTTGCAATTGGGAACAGTGCTGCAATAAACATACTTGTGCATGTATCTTTATAATAGAATGATTTATAATCCTTTGGGTATATACCCAGTAATGGGATTGCTGGGTCAAATGGTATTTCTAGTTCTAAATCCTTGAGGAATCGCCACACTGTCTTCCACAATGGTTGATGCTGCTTTTGAAAAGCATGGGCCTGGCTCCAAATTCCCCTGGCCTCCATTGCCCTCTTCACATGCATCCCTTTTGTCATCACGACATATCCATGTTTAGACCATAAGACAAGCACACAGCCACTGGAGAGCAATACACGCCCTCACAGCTCCTCACTGACCCACACTTCCACACAGGCCCCGAGAGATGGAAGCCAGAGGCAGCCTGGCAATTCTGTAGTGTCTCTTGGCTTTAAAGGCTCCATTCCCTTTAAATTCTAGAGTGTAGGCCATGGCTGACTTTCATGGGTGTCCTTCAACCCCAAGTAAATTATGAAAGAAAATGAAAAATGAAAAAACTTACACATAAGAAATGTCCAAAGAATACTGTCCACTCCAAGGCTGGTGTAACAAGAAGGCTTTCAAGGCAAGGGAGGCCCTTGGGACAAGGAGATACGGGCACCACACAGGCTCTAGACAGCAAAGAAAGGCTTTTAAAAATACAATGAAGTTTCATACTACAGTGAACCTTCAGCTATAAACCATTTCCAGAGCAGTCAGCAGAGAGCAACAGGTAAATCTGGTGCAACTGAGAGAGTATATACTGCTTAGGAAGCACAAGCCGAGAACAGAGAGTCTCTGCATTCAAATCTGATCAACATATTCTTTCTTTCCCCTTTTAAATTTAAGTATCCTGTGTGGTATACAACTCTAGTTCTACTTCAATAAAGGATTCAATGCAGACTCAACAAATAGCAATAAAGTTCATTATTTTTAATATTAAAAATAAATACATTTACCTGTATGTACATTTTGTACTTTAGTTTTTCTGAGACTATTCAACTAACATGGCCTATTAACCTTGAGTCTGTCACTGAAGGGATCAGGCCACCTGTGATCACGAGTATTCCTCCCAGGTCTCACTTATAAAGGTAGCCCTTGAACACAGGGGCTATCTTCTTAAACGTTAGGCCCTAGCATCCTCCACATCCAGCAGCTGACTTACTTAGAATACTAATAAACAAGATTTGCCTAGTTGTCAACATGCTCCAGGGCAAAGAAGCAGAAGACCTAAAGGCTGCAATGCCCAGCAGCTCTGCTCTGACCACCCTACACTCTGCTGGACTCTTGACTTTAGCTCCAATTTTCTAGGGGTACCCTGGCTTTTATGGCTTGACCTTATTACCAATTCCCCTCCAGAATCCTGCAGAGCCTTTATCCATGGATCCCTTGAATAGATACAATTATGTAAAATGACACAAACCTATAAATGGTATTGGCTTAAGTGACTGTATCAGTACATTTTCATGCTGCTGTAAAGAACTACGTGAGACTGAGTAATTTATAAAGAAAAGAGGTTTAATTGACTCACAGTTCCATATGGCTGTGGAGACAAACTTACAATCATGGCAGAAGGTGAAGGGGAAGCAAGGTATGTCTCACATGGCAAGCAGGACAGAGACAGAAAGGAGGCAAGTGCCACACCTTTAAGCCATCAGATCTCCTAAGAACTCACTCACTATCGTGAGAACAGTAAGGGGGAAATCCGCCCCCACAATCCAATCACTCCCTGCCAGATGCCTCCCCTGACCTGTGGGGATTACAATTTGACATGAGATTTGGGTGGAGACACAGAGCCAAATCATATCAGTGATCCATATCAACTTTGGACTGTGCTATTATCCAGTATGATACCCAATGATAGTCACTTAAAATATTGCTAGTTTAATGAAGGAAATGTTTATCTTACTTAATTTAAACTTAAGAAGTGATTATTCAGTCATTGGATAACTCTTAAGTATGTTTGAAATAACTTGAATACATAACTACTTTGTCAACTGAAAATTTTATAAAATCTAAATAGAGCTTGACTGTTTCTGCTGAAAATCTGTCCTCTAAATTTAGAGGGCAATTCAAGTTATTTTATAAAAAATGTAAAATGCTCACCGAATTTTGAAAAATGAATACTTTAAAAGAAAAGTAAAATGTCTCACTAGTAACTTTTAATACTGATTATATGTTGAAATACAACTTTGGATATATTGGCTTAAATAAAATTTTAATTAAAATTAATTTCATCTCTTTTTACTTTTTAAAATGTGGATTCTATAATTTAAACTTACATAACTTACATATGTGGCTCACATTATGTTTCTATTGGAAAGCTCTGCTTTACAAAACTTCATTCTATGTAGTTAAATAAAAATTAAATTATACATAAAATATTTTATGTGGACTTTTCAATTTAAAAGCCAGAAAGTGATTGGAAGTATTTTTATGTTTTTTTACACCCAAGAATTTTAATATTGATTCAGTAAAATCAGTTAAAATGTAGCCCAAATGCAAAAGTTCCTTGTTATTCCCCAAATGTCCTGAGAGCTGTATGATTTTAAAAAATCTGAGGTCCAGTCAAGGCCAGTACACTGCACTGTCATGTCTCGTTAGCCTACTCCAATCTAGAACGATCCTTCTACTTTTTGATTTTGGTCTTACACGACCTTTCCATTTTTGAAGAGTCCTGGTCAGCTGCTGTGGAGAATGTCCTACGTTCTAACTTGTCTGTTTTCTGATTATCAGACTCAGAAAAATTTGAAATTTTCTGAATATCAAAATATTTTTGGAAGAGTCTGAACAAAGAATGCTGTGCATTTTTCATTGCACTGCGGGTACCAGAAGGAACACATGTGCTGTCTGGTTATAGGAAACACTAAATCTGACCATCTAGCTAAAGGGTATTCACCAGAGCTCTCTCTTATCAGGGCACCTTCCCCCTGTATAATTAATTAGTAAGTAACATGTGGGGAAAATACTGTCAGATTGAATTTCCTATTCTCAAATATCCTTTTACTCAGTGATTTGACAACCACAAGTGATTCTTGCTTGAATTAATTATTGCATCAGGGGTTGCAAACTGGTGATTTTCTAATATTATTCTTTCTGCATTTGTCAGCTGGCATTCTTTGGCCCACCTGAGCTTTCGTTCTTGCCCACTCCCCCTTCTCTTACTGTGACTATTACTTTGGAATGAAGGTTTTTTGGTATTCTGAACTTACATCAATACCACTATCATTTTTCGCGATGCTCAGACTGCCCCCGATTTGACAGGAAAAGCCTTTCAGAACCATTTGTCTCTTACATCAGGTCATCCTTGGTTCTTCAATTCCTTACTTGGGTTCTGGCACCACAGGATGCCCTAGACCCATCTTGCACCTTTTGTGCCTCTGTCCTGAAATAAACTTTTTGTCCAAGGAGCCCTGGCTCCTTTTAGCCTGGGAATGGAACTTACAAAGTAAAATCTGGGTGCTATGTGTGCTCACTGCCATTGCGTGTCAATGCAACAACACTGTGAGCAGAGCCAGGGAATACACATTTTCAAGAAGTCATGATTTTTTATAAATCCAAGTTCACCCCTGGAATGTTTCTTCCCACCACCGCCACTTCACATCTCTCTCCCTTTCCATCAGCACAGACCCTGGTGCCCCAAAACTGCAATTTGGTTACTAAATTGTTCCAGACTATAAAATGTACAAAACAGTTTCAGAATTACTAGTGCCACTGTCAACTACTCAGGTAAAGTTCAGCATTCCTTAGCAATTCTCTGTCCTTAGAATATAAACCACTAAAGGTGAGCAGTAAGTGAGAAGTTCAGTGTTGCAGTTATTTGAACTTTGTGTGTGTGTATGTGTGTGTGTGTGAGATTATGTTACCAATGTTGCTGTTACACAGTTTGGTTCAACTGTTTCTTGCATTTAATTTTAGGGTTTGGTTTTTCTTTCACCCTTCTTGTCATTGTATATTTTGAATATGTCAAATACATAAATGGTTCAAAACTTGAAACTATATAACAAAGATAGAGAAGTTTCACTGCTATCCCCACACTCTGCATTTTTCCATCTACATCCTCTAACTATTCTCATCGGTTTCTGGATTATTCTGTGTATGCATGTGTGTTTTAGTAAGCAAACATATGTGTACATACAACTATGTATAAAATTCACCTTTGTACACAAGCAGGCTATAAGCACTCTTTTACACTTGCATTGTTCACTTACACATATTTTAGATATCACTCTACATCAGGTCATAGAGCTATTCCTATTTTACAGCTGCATAGATTATTCCATTCTTCAGATGTCCCTAAATTCATTCAACCAATCTCCTATGGCTAAGTAGTTAGGCTCTTTCCAAAATTTTGCTATGAATAACTTTGTGCATTTTGGTCACATGTATGATTGTACATCTTAAGATAAATTCTTAGCACTGGGATTGCTGGGTAAAAAGGTAAATGTGCATGTAGCTCTGATAGACATTGCCAAATTCCTTCTATAGGGATCTCGCTGGGAGCAATGGATGAGAGTACTTGTTTCCTCGTAGGCTCGCCAACAGTATATTTTCAAGCTTTTGAATTGTTCATCTGATAAGTAAGAATAAAATTTTTAGTGTAGTTTTAATTTGTATTTTTCTCTTCTTAAAAATTTATTTAAAAACACTATTTTTCTTCTTTTATCCTTACTAGTAGGAAGTCAAGTCAAGTATTTTTCTTATTATGAATAAAGTTGAGTATCTTTTCATATGTTGAAGGGTCATTTGTTTATTTTTTTTTCCCCTCCATAGACAGTCTGTGACTTCTAAATTTCCCCCAGATAATCATTTATATTTGGCTTTGCTTATTGAACACTTTGTTTTATTCCTTGCTTTTCTTTTGCTTTGAATTTTTTTTTTTTAATTTCTGCTTAGTCATCTCTTCTTTTACATCTAGGCTAAAAAGGAAGGCCTGTATCTTGGAAAAATGAGGCCTATCTAACTACCTACGGAGCCACTGAACACTTAGCACTGAAAGGGATGCAGGTGGCTAGCTTACTTAACTTTCTTTCTATTCGTCCCCCATAGACGACAATCTATATAATTCTCAAATTTTCAAGGCAGCCCCTTTCATGTTCACACAGTGTTTATTGGTATTACGTCATGGTATGTGGTTAATGTCAGGGAAAAAAATTAAGAATACATAATAATCTCAGAATGGTTCAAGGAAGTTCCCATGCTGTGTGGTAATTTCTTAATCAATGAACAAATGAAAAGATACAGAGAATCCATGGAGGAAGCAGCATCCAGACTGAAAGTGACCTTTACTACTTCCCTCCCTCAAATGAATTTAAGTCTTTCTTCTGCAGGGTAAAGATCAGGCATGAAAAAGTCATAGGTGATCATCTCACAGCTGGAGAAACTCACCTGCAAGAGCTCTTTCACCTCTGGAAATTACACAATTAGAATGCAAAGGCAGTTAGCATCATTGCTGTTTGTCATAGATTCTGTTCCATTTGGGCTAAAGTTATGTGAGGTGTTAATTATAACACCCAGGTTTTTAGCTACCTACATGACAGGAATGCAGCAAATCAGTAACCAAAGAGCCAAGAAGAAAAGCAGAAGAAAAAAGTTACCCGTCCATCACTTGGAAATGGCAACATCAAGGTTAGCTGGAAGTCTGGGAAGGAAAGGACCCTCTTTTGTCATTTTATTCAGTGTGACTCAATGACGGGGAAGAAAAGAGCTAAGGGATACTACTGGTGTTTGGGGCAGGACAATTCTTCATTGTGCCAGACTGTTCCAGGTTGTTTAGCGTACCTGGACCTCCCCACACCGCAAGTCATTGTGACACATTTCTGAATGTCCCAAGATTACTGAAAATGACTATGGAAAGATGAGGCAGATGAAGAGGAAAGGTCTGTGCATAAATCTGATTTTGGAAAGCTTCTTTCTATATATGCTTACTTAGGAAAATGTGCTTAAGCAGTGGCCTTTAACATTGGGGAGGAAATTTCCCCGATATCAAGTAAATACTATTTTAAAAGTACAGAAACTGCATGATACCAGAATGCTATTAAACAAGTCTTATACGCTTACATTCCTTTTAGATGCTGCCAAAATGACTATAAAGATTTATTTTTATGGCACTTTACGTCCCTAACAAATTAGGTAGCAGACAAGAAAGGTTCTCCAACTCAAACACAGGAATTCTAACCTTCTAATTTGTCTGACTCACCTCTCTTTATTGGAGGAAGAAGAGGCCAATCTAAGCTGCTCTAAAAAAATGGACCGATGTGAATCAATATTTTATGATGTTCTCTACTTGTTATCAAGGATAATTGAAGAAAACATATGAAATACTGATGTATTAATGCCTATGACCTAAAATGATTCTATTTTTATCCCACATCAGTAAGCTCCAAATATACTTCTAATTTCTCAGAATAGAAATCTATTATATCAAACTTTTTTCCCCAAGACCAAATCAGCTGTTTATCTCGAGGTAAACACACAGCTGTTTTTTTCTTCACTCCACATTTACACTACTACCAGTTTTCATTCTTTAAGAAACACCTTGACTTTGGAGCTTTTTAGATTCAAATTTTATGTTAAAAGTGAAGGAAAAGCTCTTCAATTGCAGTTCCACACTGCTTTACCTAGAATTAGTAACTAATTTTTTCAAAAATCACCCTTGAAGTTTCTTCAATTTCCTCAATACGTTTAAGTTTAAATGAATACCAATTCTTGCCCTTTCCGAGAAGGCCATCCTGATGCTTCCGCAGAGGTGGCAAATGACTCAAGGACAGACATGGGAACGCAGGTCTTGAATTCTGGCTTCACCTAGTGGCCATCAGTTACACAGTAAGAAGTGGTGGTGCCCAAATGCAGTAGGCAGGGGTGGCCAGTAAAAACCAAAGCACATCTAATGTAAGTGAAACGCAGCCCCATTAACATTAGCAGCAACTGGGTAGTGCCTCAAGCAAAGTGAAAAGCCAGGCTTTTAAAACCTTATTGTCTCTAAAATGCCAAATATTGACTCTATGAAAGTTCAGAAACGTTTCATGAAATTTTCTACACATCAGCCTGGAGTGTGTACCAAAGTTTTGCTGGGAGAATACTCAGGCAAGAAGTTCCCTCCTCTGCTCCAATTAGGATCAAATATCTTCCAAGGATGAACACTGTATTTCATCAGCCAAAAACTGCCTTTTAACTGATAAATAGATGGATTCACAATTGTCCCATTCTTTTTTATAGAAATTATATATGGGGTATATTCTACTAAAATGTTTTTTACTCTGGTAAAAAGCAATGTCAAAACAACCATACAAAACAGAGCAAGATACTGCAATCTCCTAATTTGCTTTGACTGGTCATACTAGTCACAGATTGCCACCAAAATTCACAATACTCAGAACACTTTCCAAAGTGACTTTTCAACGATATATGGTTGTGAAAGATATAAGGCCATTATTAACAAGCCAGAAGCCTTATCTCTTGATTTACGTCCTCTGATGAGTTTGTTTAAATTCTGAGTAAGCCATTTTTATGAATGTAAACATCTTTTATCTTGTTAATGAACCAAAGAACCAAAAAAGGAGCATTTATGAAACCTGAGTTGGAAATGATTGACATCTATAGTTACGAAGATTGCAGCATCTCAGCAGTAAAAGCACTCAAACTTGAAGTTAATGTTTTCTTAAACTTAGATTCTAAGAAAATAAGACTAAAATGAAACAGACGCAGCAGCTCTCTCCCCAAAATATAGCAGCATGCAGCAAAGTAAAGACAGGTTTCAAAGCACCCTATCATTAGAATTCCATACCAGTTAACTCTTGTTCATCCATTCTAAAGCACGCAGACTTCATAGACATCTCTAGGACTCTGATGCACCCATCATCTGAGGCCAAGATCACTTTATCTGATGTACACCAGTCCACATCCAATATACGAAAGGTCACATTTCTCCCACTTCTTAAACTGCTCACCATCTGAACCTTCAAGAGTGAATTTGGGTGTCAGTTCCAGACAGAAAAGGAAGACGTTTATTATTCTAGATTAAATGGTCAAGGAAGACAGTTTGTGGCAAAGGCCCAGTGCAAGTTTAGAATTGGACAGCCTCTGGCAATCTATCTTCCATAAATAGGCAGCATTTTAAAGGTCTCAAAACAATGATAACATTAAAGAATAAATAAATCTTCAGTTGTTACCTTTAGAACATATAGTAAAGTAAAAGTTTTTAAAAGAAAATAATTTGTTATGAGAAACTTGACAAACTCATTAAGTAGTTTACATTTTTAAATCAGAAAGAAGTTTTTTAAAAATGCACAGTTCCTATGGCTAACAATTCATTTACATTTTATCCTCATGGAGAGGGCCTACCTCTTTAGTATCCCACACTTCAGCTCCATCATTGTACATTGCTATTAATTTTTGATTTCCTTTACCAGGAGCAAAACGAATCTTCCTCACCCAACTTCGGTGTGTAGGTATTCCTCTGAAGACAAAGAAACAAAAACGCCAATACAGTGTAGAGCGAGATCTAGTCACCAGAAACTGTATTCAGCATCTCTCACTATTTCCAGTTCTGACAGGTCTGATGATGGGTGAACCCTTTACCTGCTGAGACTAGGGGCCACATGTGATAGAAAGGGCAGCTAAGACTTCTGCAGGGGCCACTTGCAGATAACAGTCTCTTGTGAATGCTTGGCTTGAGGCCTATCCGCCCAAGTTTAGGTGACAAGGGACCCAAGGGTCCAAGCTACACCTCCATGAGTTTACTGATCCTGCTTGCCAAGTTACAAGCCTCTAATGGAATCATATCAAGATGTCACATTTTTTAAAAAACTAAATAACAAGATTTCATTATTGGTTTCTACCTGGATACTCTGCCTTTCAAGTCCCAAAAATTTAAATTTCCATCCATATCTCCAAGCACTAATGTATCACCTTTCCATGCGATGCAGGTAATACTACCCATACTTCCCTAGAAAACAATAGCAACAAATACACATAAATTTTACTATGTTGTATAAGGCATCATAATAAAGAAATATTTTAATGAAACTTAATTTAAAAGGCTGTGCTTTAGTATACTTTTAGTCATCAAACCCTAAAACAGATTTCAGACACTAACAAAGAGCTACATTGCCTATCAATTTCAACTGTGAAGAAACAGATTTCAACCTGATAGACATTAAGTAGTTACCTGAGCTAGATTTAAAGAGAGGGGATGTCTTCTGAGGAACAAATACTTCAAAAAAAAAAAAAAAAAGGAAATTAAAATGAGAAAAAAAGAGAAGGGAACATTTTCCAGAGAATTGACTCAAACTTATCTCTCACTGGAAAAGGATAACTAAATCCATTCCAAGGAAAACTGAAAGCTCTTTTATAAGTAATTGTGTAGTAATTTTTCTATTGAAAAAAAGGATCCAGAGCTTCACTGATACCTTTTGGAACATTGTGGTATCATGAAGGTACTGTAGAGATACTGTTTACTAATGGCATGTGCAGTTTAAATTCACAGAAAGCTTTGCACAGAAGTTACATATAGCAGCACAATATAAGAATGAAATGCTACTATAATCAATCTAACTTGGAAGAAGAAAGGAACCTGCAGTTCTAACAGATGCTCATAGGTGGTATCATGGAGGGCTCAGTAGCCTGAGCTCTGGAGTCAGACTGCCTGGGCTTGAATCCCAGCTTGAAACTGCTATGTGATTTGAGGCATGTTTAGTTAACCTTTCTGTGTCTTGGATTTATTGTCAATAAAGTAGGGTAACTTCGTGAAACTTGAGTTGTTGCTAGTATTAATAAATTTATAAAGGCAAAGGTCTTAAAGCAATGCTCGCCATGCAATCCATAGTTAATACATGTTGGCTATTAAATAATATTACTGCTCAATTACTTCTCTATTTATTAAAAGAAATCTTGTTTTTGCATTTATTGTATAATATAAAAATTCAAATGGCATCCAGGGTAAAAAGTAAGAAAACTCCAGTGTTTTGAATAATTGGCCATTAGTAGACTAGCATACACACCGATGACTGCATAAACCCTGCTAATAGTAAATAAACAAAACAAAAACTGAATTTAAAAATCAATATTATAATCAAGTCAATTAAAAAAACTTAGTTATATTAAAGAAATGAAATTCTGTATAATATGAAGCAACACTTTAAGATATCTACTTTCCTAACCACATAATAGAATGTTTAATTAAGAAGTTGTCTTTGAAGAGACTTCTGAAACTAGGTCATAATAGACTCTGCAACTTCCTTTTTGCTTTCTCAGATCCCTTGCTCTAGGGGAGACCAGTTGTCATGTGGTGAGGACACTCAAGCAACCTTATGGAAGGATTCACACGAGGAAGAACTGAGGTCCCTTGTCAACAGCCAGCATTAACGTATAATAGCCTTGTGAGTCAGCCATCTTGGAAATGGATCCTTCTGCCCCATTACACTTCAAAAGACTGCAGCCACAGCCAACATTTAGATTGTAACTTTATGAGACCCCAAAGCCACCTATAAAATTATGGGGGGTTAGCATTCTACTAGAGCATTCCATTTTTAGATGGCAATTTAAAATAAATATACCTATTTAAAAAAATCCCCTCATGCCTTCATTTAACCATTATAATAGCCTGTGTTAGTTAACATAAACGTTTTCATCATCCATCTATTAAAAACAATCTATGAGATGCATGCTGACACAGATGATTAACAACAAAACTTTAGTTACAGATTCCACAAGGCCATAAGAAGGATATATGTAAGTTAGTAAATGGTAATAATACTATCACACTTACAACCTGATTACTGTTATCCAAAAATAATACTAGATTCTAAGTCAAATCCTTCAGGGTAATGCCTGAAATGGAAAGAAGACAGATACTGAAATCAGACAGACCTGAGTTTAAAATACTGCTCTGCCATATAAGTAAGCTGGGTAACCTTGGGAAAGTTACTTATTCTTCCTTAGTTTTGTTACAGGTAAAACGGAGATAACTCCTCATGGATTATTATGGGAAAAAAATGAGTAGCACACAGTAAAATTTAATCAAAATAGTTACAGCATTATTCTGTAGCAGTATGGAACAAGTTTAATCAATTTTATTATCTCCTTAAATAAAGTTTATTTACATTAGACTTTTCTGAAGCTTTCCAACTTAACGATTCTTTCACTGGATATGGAACCAACAAAACAAAATCTTCCTGATGAAGGTTTAATCAAGGTTTTACTCACATCTGGTGGAATCCGAGCACTATCTTTTACTGAGTTTCCTTCAACAGTGAGATGATAAACTTGGCCATCATTATCAGTAAATACAAAATGTTCCCGGGCAGAGATGTTCTGACTAAGTTCAGATTTACTTTCTGCCTCCTGCAGCAAGCTTTGGGATAGTGAAAAATAAGATAAAGATATTTCTTTTTCCTAGACTGATACCATAATTAACTGACTTACCCAAATACAGATGCATCAAGAGATCCAAAACTATTTTTTTTAAAGTCTGAAACTAATATTTGCCTAGCTAATCATGGGTAAACATGAATCACTCCTAAACAGTCATACCATCAGAGGAAGTTTACTCTGGGCAGAGAAACATGGTGATATAAGCTTAATAAAAGAAAAATAAACTTCATGGCTGTTTTTGCTACAGAAGTCTCCTCGACTGAAGGGAGGCTATACAGTGACTCATCCTTATCTCTGAAGCTTTTATCTGTAAGATTGGTATGGATGGGGATGGTACACAAATTTAGAATTCCCAACATATTTTCTTTGGTGTGCATAAATGATAATATGATCTATCTGTATGTCTACGCTATGTTCACTTGAATTTCAGAAGCTGAAGTTTATGAAGTGATCACATTTACTAACAGATGCTGATGGGTGAATATTACTGCATATATTACTAGCTACAATAAACAGTATAGTACAATAATAAAAATAATAAAATTAACTTTTTAATAATCTGGGTATGTACTGAAAGATCAAACTAAGTATGTTCAAAAGCAGAGTCCCTTCTGATGACACTTGTCCAATTCCCATGATGCTAATAGCACAAATGACAGTGTCAAGAAACACTGTACTGTACCTGATCACAGATGACTCAACAATACTCAGCTCTGTGTCTGAGACTACGGTCTGGCGGGCCATGGCCTCTCGAGTAGCAAGTTGTTTCTTTCTCAGGCTCTTCAAGTTGTGAGACGGTGACCACTCCTGTAAAGAAAAGGCAGACAAAACTACATGTATTAGGTTTCCCTCTGTCAAAGAATCCTCCAGAACAGCTGGGCACACACATCACTGCCCAGCTTCATTTATTATTACTGCACATGAATCCACAATGTGTTCTTTAGATTCCACCTACTTAGAGAAAGGCTGAAGGAATGCATTTTAACTAGAGCTTTTATGGCAAACTTCCAAAAGGTCTGACCTTTCATGTTTGTTAAAAAAATTTACAAAATGAAAATAATGAATTCAATTATAGTATCACCTATTCCTCATCTCCTCCCCAATCTCTTATGTGCACAGGATAAGACAATCACAGTTCTCCAACCAGGACGCTTATCATCCATAGATCCCTCTAAAACCACTTGATTTATTTATATATTCTTTTATATTCCACCTATTGTAAAGCCTTCAGTCCAATATGCTCATATATGTATACGTTCTTAACATGTAGTTATTTCACATGTACTTCTAATTTAAATAAATAGTACTATGTTTCTATATATATGTGTGTGTGTGTGTGTGTGTGTATATATATATATATATATATATATATTTCATCCTGTTTCTTACTCTTTCCACTGTATTTAAGTCCTATTCCTCCTGTTTCTGCATGCTATGTAACACTCCATGGGTGCATCAGCCAAATGCTAATCTGTCTCCTCTCTCAGTAAAAAACACACAGATGGTCTCCAAACTCAGATCATGACAAACACCACCACAGTCAATATCTTTGCAAAAGTTCCTTTATGACCAACAGCTCGACAGACACAGAGGATATCTGTGTTTGCCCAAGTGCTGCCAGTTTGCTTCACAGAATGGCTGCATTAGTCTACATTTCTACCAGCAATCCACAAGGATTCCCATACCCTATATTCCACCCATACTTGACACTACATGGCTTTCCAGCTTTCGTTAGTCTAAAAGGTAGAGCCATATCATGGTTTGAATATCTCTGAAAACTGATGAGTCTGAACATTCCTTTATATGGCTTGTTGGCCTTTTAGGTTTCTCTGTCTCCCATTAGCTCTTCACAGATTTTGTTCATTTTTCTACTTTGGTGCCTGCTTTTTTTCATTGTTGACTTGCAGGAGTTTCCAAAATGTCTTCTATATTTAACTTTTACAGTGATATTCTTCATCAAACAAAAAGCATTAATCTTGATTAATTAAATACGTTTCTTTTTCTTTTTCTTTTTTTTTTGGCCTTTTGGTTTGAGTTTCTGATGTCTCCTCCTGCCCCTAGGTCACAAAAATATTTTGTATTTTGTTATATTCAATTTTGTAGCTTTACGCTTTTACATTTAGGTCCTTAGTCCTGTGACACTCACTTCTGTATATGGTATTAAGAAGAGATCAAGTATTTTTCTCCATAAAGTGAGACAGTTTTCCCAATACCGACTACTACACAGTTCATCCATCCTCTTTGATTTGTGCTACTTTACTATATACTAAGTCCCCAAATACTCGTGGGTCTGTTTCTGAGCTCTTTATTATGTTGACTCACCATCTATTCTTGTGACAATACAATACTGATCTTATTTCTGTGGTTTTATAAGACATGCTACTACCAGGTAGGAAGGGCCTACCCCCTCCTCCACCTCCCATATTTAGTCCTCTTTATTCAAGGATGACTTAGCTATTTAGGACCTTTATTCTTTCATAAACATTTTAGAATATGTTTATCATATTCCTCAAAATATCCAAATGAAACTTTAATTAGAATTGCACTAATGTAATATTAGGTTGATCCATCCAAGAAAATAAGAGTTATCTCCATTTATTTAGATCATCTTCTCTGAACACATATTTTTAACAAGAAAATATGATTTTGCCAGTATTGATTTTGATTCAAGCTTAAGTAAAACATTCACCACACACATATTTACCTAAATAAACAATTTAATTCTTAAAGTATAACTTACCAAAGCAGTTATTGCAGGGAAGTTTTTGGACATTTCTCTAAGAAGGGTACAAGTTCTAATATCCCATAACTCCAGGGGTTTATCTTTGAATACAACTGCCAAATACTGCCTAAAATAAACAAAATTACCAAATAAGCCCCTTTTTGCAAAAATTTCACCATGAATTAGACCAAATAAGAAGTTCAGTAAACTGAAAAACTCAGCTGATACATTCTAAATACAGACAATTTAAACTACCATTTTAGCCCCCATGATTAACAAACATAAGAAGGAAAAGCTCTAACATGACTCATGAGAGCACCTACAGTCTCACACAATTAGGTAAGGAGTCAACTCGGAAGAAAGAGTGACATAGATTCAAACCCTAACGCCACAACTTATGTTAACCCTCCTGAGGCTCAATTTCTCACATGACATGAAAATTCCATCATGTACCTCAATTAATTGATATAGAGATTATAGTAAACATTCCACGAAAAAGTATGTAAAGTTTCTATTATCCTACTATAGTTGGTATTCACCAAATGCCACTTTATTCACTTTCTGTTAAGCCTGGAAGAAGTACTGATGTCAATGAGTGTAATTCAACAAACATAACTTGAGCATTGATTACTCAATAAGCATTATGAGGAACTAAAATATTATCAGCAAATGCTGGCTGACATAGAGGAAATGTGACAGAGAGGAAAGAACCCGGTACTCCCTGTATCAAAGGACTGAGATTCTTCCACTCTGGACCATGTGTGACCCCAAAAGAAAATAGAAATTTATAGAAAGATATCTGGCAAAACATCCAAATAGTCTGAAGTTAAGAAATATACCTCAATAACACCCCATGGTAATTTTAAAAGATGATAAAGTGAATTAAAATGAAAACCTATTACCATATCAAAAATTGTAGGATACAGGAAAAGTAGTGCTTATATAGCATTAAATGTTTATATTTTAGAGAATCATCTTAATTCAACTATCTAAGTTTCTATTTTAGAAAACTATGTAAAAAAAGAAGAGCATATTTAAAAAGTAAGTAGAAGAACAAAAGACAAGCATGACAGTCAATGAAATCGAAAATGAAAAAATCATAGAGAAGAAAGAATCAAATGAACCCAAAATAGTTTCTTGGAAAAACTCAATAAATAAAATTGGTTGATAAAATTTAGTGATATTAGGATTGGGAGAGAGAATCACTGACATGATGAACAAGCTTATTTCAATAAATTAATAAACTCGGCAACTTCAACAAAATGGACAGGTTACTTGACAGATACCAATTACCAAAGCTCAAAAAAGGACAATCTAAATAGTCCTATATTTATGAAAAAAAAATTGAATTTGTATTTAAAAACTTTTCCACAAAGAAAATTTTAGGTTCAGATGGATTTCCTAATGAATTGTTACTACTCAGCAAAAAATAACATCAATTCTACATAAACTCATTCAAAAAAAAAAGGAAAGAGAATACTTTCCAACACATTCTGCAAAGTCAGTATTATCCTGATACCAAAACGAAGGATATTACATAAAAACAAGACCAATATCCTTCATGAACATAGATGTGAAAACTCTTAATATCAGTAAATTGATCCAGCAATAGGTTAAAACAGTAATACATCATGACCAACTAGAGTTTATGCCAGGAACGTCATGTTGGTTTAACATCTGAAAATCAATCAATGTAATTCACCATATTAGTGGACTTCAAAACAAAAACAAAACCAAAATAACACACACACCCTATATGAGAATGTCAATAAATGCAGAAAAAGCATTTGACAAATTCAACACCTACTCATGATACAAAGGCTCAGCAAACTAGAAATAAAACATTTTCAACTTGATAAAGGGAATATACAAAAAATCTATAGCTAATATCAAACTTAATGTTGAAAGACTGAATGCTTTCTTCTTAAGATCCAGGATCAGAGCAAAGATCTCAGCTCTCAGCTGATATCTAAGTTCTAATCAACACTATACAGGAGGTCCTAATTCAGGCAGCAAAGCAAAAAATAAAAGGTCTATAGATAAAAAAGACGTAAAGGTGTCTTTACTGGCAAATGAGACTGTCTCTGTAGACAATCCTAAAGAATCAAGAAAAGTACCTATACTAGATGTAATAACTAAGCTTAGCATGGTCACAAGGCACAAGGTCAATATAAAAAAATTAACTGTATTTTAGTATACAAATAATAAATAATTGAAAACTGAAATTTAAAAATGTCATAAAAGCATCAAAGAAAACACACACAAAAAAATTAACAAATAATATGTAAGACATACTCTGAAAACTATAAAATATTGCTTAAAGAAATTTTAAAAGCCCTAAATAAGTGAAGCAATATACCATGTTCATGAATTACAAAACTTGTTAAGATACCAATTCTTCCCCACATTGATCAATGGGTTCAATGCAAACCCAATCAAAATCTCAGGGAAGATTTTTTGGTAAAACTGATAGGCTGATTCTAAACTTTATATGGACATGCAAAGAACTTAGAAAAGCCAAAACAATTTTGAAAACTATTTTAGAAAGCTTACTCTTTCTAATTTTGATTGATTTTCATTCAGTTTCTATTTTCAATAATCCTGCATAACATGCTATTTTCCCCTGAAACAAAAAATTTCTGGAAGCAAAATGGGTTTAAATACATAAAGAAAATGTGTCCTTTACACACATAATGTATTCTTTAAACACATAAAGAAAATGTGTTCTTTCACTCAATGACTTCATGGTTAGATGGAAGTACAAAAGAACTTCATCTGAAAGTAAATAACGATTCATGCAAAAGTTATCTCACCTTTTTAGAAGTGGAGAATTAAAAGTGATAGCAACTTAATTTTGTAATAAAAATATTTTCTTTCGGCTGCATATCACCATTTGCTACCACTAAAAAGATGCTATATGCATTCCAGCACCTTCCCATTTTCTTAAAGCTTAAAGAAATCCATGAGATTTCATTGTGATAACACCAGATTTTTCTTTTAGGTTGACACTTACTTCAAATGAGATACTTTAATCATTTCGATGGGAGATTCATCATTGCCTCTTTCACCACGAAAAGCAATGCTTCTACCTTTAATTACAAATATTAAAAAAAGTGAGAATAGTGCATAAAACATGTATGAAACAAGAAGCCACACCAATGTAATTTGATCAGTCCTACCCACTGTCCTCCAATTCATTCTTCCATTTGCTTCTAAGCTATTTCTGTTTTTTTATTTTTTTGAGATGAAGTCTCACTTTCTCACCCAGGCTGGAGTGCCATAGCACAATCTTGGCTCACTGCAATTTCCACCTCCCAGTCGTGATTCTCATGCCTTAGCCTCCTGAGTAGCTGGGCTTCCAGGAGTTCACCACCACACTGGCTAATTTTTGCGTTTTTGGTAGAGATGTGGTTTCACTATGCTGGCCAGGCTGGTCTCGGTCTCCTAACCTCCAGTGATCCACCTGCCTCGGCCTCCCAAAGTGCTGAGGTGACAGGCATGTGCTACCTCGCCCAGTTGCTTCTAAGCTGTTTTTAATAACCTAAATTCAAAAAATATTCTCAAAAGTGTTATAAATTAATGATCAATAACGTATCACACATTCAGATATTTTGTAAAAAGGTATTTTCATTTGTTACACAATTTCTTGAATTCTGAAATTTAATTTTAGAAATTTAAAAAAATGTTAAGTTTTAAGATTCTATTTTGCAGCAATTGGCTGTTGTGAAAACTACTTATTTAAAGTAATATATTTAATATAAACATTCCTATGTTTCCAAATTAACTAATGGGGGGGGAACTCTTGAAACACGTATTTAAGATTTTCTTGTTCCAGGTGCAAAATACTAGTTAAATATTTTGAACATGTTCCTCTCAAAACATCTTTATAAACTGGAAATTAGGGAATAACTAGAGCTTTCATATATGTTGTAAAAGAATGAGTTACTCTAAGGAAGCTACATGATTTTCTGTGAATAAAAAAGGTATAAATTCTACCTTGTATATTTTAGTATCTTGTGTTAGATTTTTATCTATATTAAACAACAGAGAAAACATTATCAATTCAAGGCCAACTGAAGGCCTAGATGCCTTCCCGCTCTTCAGTAAGATTCCGTGATGTGGGATCTCCCTACGCTCACTATTATTATATCCCAAACAGCCCATGTCCTTTCCTGAATGCACTGGTTTCCTGCCCTCCTTAGAAAACCAGGCTATAAAACTCTACAATCTATGAATTCAAATATCCCATTTAACAATATCAGTAACTGTTACTGTAGATGTTTGTTCCTTTAAAATACATCTGTGACAAGCAGATTTTATCTAACAGTACTGAACTTGAGCTGACCAAAATGAATGAACAGGGATTTTTTCTTTTTTTTGTCAATGATACTAGACAACAACATTTTATCTCTGGGATTAGAAGAGAGAGAGCCAGTACCACTTTGCTGGCAAATTAGAAATTTGGGGATGAGAGTCAATGGGCAGGTCACTTCCAATGAGACTACAGCAACACTGGACTAAGATGGGGATCATTCCTTGAAGTTCAGTAACGTACCCTGAGAAGTAAGAACAACTGTATCTTTGAGAGCTTGAAAATAATTATGGAGAATATAAAAAAGCAACCATGTACTTCATTTGCTTACAACTTACTTGATTTACAACGATTTATTTGATTTATTCATTTTACACATACATATACATGCTCTCATTGGTTACAATCATCTACATATGATTTATGTTGCTATACCATTTTAAAGAAACTCATCATAATTTTGTTTAAAAAATCCTCTTTGAAACTACTGCATACATTAGAAAATAATTTTGAAACTCTTTCCTTATTATTTCTTCAAATTCTTCATTTTGAAATTCACTGGGTTTGGCTTTTAACAATTCCGAACAAGTTACCTCATTGGGATGTTTCCAACTGTAGAGCTCTAAACTCCCAAATTAAGTTTCTCTATTCATTCAGCCACAGACTATCACAAGGTTTAAATGTGAGCATTTAAAAATAACCCTTAACCTATAAATTTTCTAAGTGTTTTCTATAAAGGCCAAAATTTTAGGCAGAGACTCTAATAAAGTCCATTGACAGAGTTATTTTTAAATCGGTCTTTTAAAGTTGTTATATATACCAGTGCACTTAAAAGTAGAACTGGCATCCTATTTTTTAATGAATCTGTCTGTTAAGGCTAATGGTCCTCCATTTTACCACGTATTTGTGTTAAGAAAATTTCCAGGCAAACAATGATGAGACCGTTTTAGGGCAATTATTAGAGAAAAAAAGAATAAATATATAAACATGAAATATAAGAAAATACTCCAAGGTGAAAAAAGTACTTCCAAACATGTTTTATAAATAGCAACATCTTTGTTCAATATGATAAACTACTTTGAATCTTTAAAAACAAACCTGTTGGAAGATCAACCAGTTGAAGTTCATTTCTCACTAATCCCGTATTGTTTGGTGTTGAGGTAGCAAAAGAAAGAAAACTAGTCAAACTTGTCCATTCAATACCCCTATAATAAAAAATGAAATAAAGGTTAAATAGTCTTTTTTATTTGAAAGGTTCATTTATTTGAAAAATAAGTTTTCCAAAGACCTAAATTTTATTACACAAGTTAATTAAAAAGTAAGCATGATCTTTTATCTTAACATGATGTTTTGAGACTGTATTACCATACCTAGCACATACAAAATTATTTCTAACTAAAACTTTATCTACAAATATAATGACAAGATAGTTTAGTTATCAGGAGTCATATCAGTATTAATATGACTATTAAAACCTGGCTAGGGAGAGTCATATTACAGTAGTTTCCAAGAATTCCAACTGTTTAAAAAGAAGTGGTATAGAGACATTCTCAGCAGAATGCTTAAAGTCAGGTACACTTAAACTTCTTTTATTAAAACTTTATCAAAATTTCTACATGGTTACAAAGCAGAAATTCCTAAAATGAAGAACAGATTTGGAAGTGGTTGAAAGTCCCAAGTGGTATATCAGAGAAAAGCACAAAAGAAAAATCTCAAAAAAAAAAAAAAAAAAAAAAACATGTGTGACAAGCAACCTATAACCCTAGCCTTGGGAGTCTTGTTTATGTGGCTGATCAGGAGGTGATTACATGTTTTTCCTATTAACATAACTGGACAGTGTACACCATCACAATATGCAGAGGATGGAGGAGAGAAGGGGTCACTGGAACAAGCCAATTTATCAGTCATGAGAAAGATATTGCTCACAAGGTGATAGAGGATGGATGGCAGGGAAGTCTAAACCTGTTCTATTGGCAGTTGCTCATCACATTTACGGGACAGTCATTTTTAAAAACAATATATGATCTATGGCAGCTCTAACAATACAATAGCAGAGTTGAGTAGTTGTGAAAGAGGTTTTATGGGTTAAAATAATCCTAAACCTAATCTAGTCCTTTACAGAAAATGTTTACCAATCCCTGATCTAGTTTATCAATTTCTATAGCAACTTGAATACTATGGCTAAGTTTACATGAAATTCTGCTTTTACCATGTCCCTTATTTGCCCAAGAAGGTACAGTGGCTTCCTGCATCATATCCAAACTCCTCTACATGGCTTTCAAGGTCATTTGGCTATTTCTTTCATCCTGTCTAACCAAGCTTGCCTCTCAATCATCTGAACCTTATCTGTTATTTTAACCAGAGTAAAATAACCCCATTGATGTTGGTGTACCTACCTACTTGTACTTTCTCCAAAGGGCAAGCAGAGTTCAAAGAGAACTAAAAATAATTTGCAATAGCAGGGAATTGCTATTGTTATCAAGGATTATAACTCTTTAAGCATAAAGTTGCATTGAAACACTGAGATTAGGCTTCTTAAAACTGAGTACCTTTAGGAATTTCCATGCCTGAAATGACCTCCCTCCTTTCCTCTTCAAATACTACTGGAGTTCAAGTCCTGGCTCCAGCTCTTAATAGCTCAGTGCTCTCTCTGCACCTCAGTTTCCTCATTTGTGATGCAGGATTAATAATACTGAGTGCATGAAGAAGGCCTGACACATAATAAGCACCATAGGTATTGGCAATTATCATCATCATTATTATTCTCATTTCAAGATTTAATTCCAGCCCTATTTTCTTCATGAGACCTTCCCATTTTCTAAATTCAAACTACCCCCAGAGTGAATAGAACAGAATTTGGCTAGTCATGGAAAAAGCCTGTCTTTATTTCTCCTTTCTTTTGCCTAATAGTGACAGTACTCATTAATTTTTCTACTCAGAGTGAACCAAAGAACAAAAGAAGAGAGGTATCATTTCGGATATATTCTGTTCTCTATACGAAGTCTGGTAGCTTGAATCAGACCTCTTTGTCCAGAGGAACCCTAAGACTTACCTTCCAAGTTTTGCTGCTAGCAATCTGAACTATTTATACACTGGTATAGTGATGCCATTATCTCTGAACTGTACGAATTCCAGTCCTCCCATTCCTTATTCATTTTTAAAAATAAATTTGTTAAGTACTCAGTATATCCTAGTAGTGGCTATGCCAGGCGCTAAGAATGCAAACGTGAATGAGGCAGATACAACTGCTGTCCTTCTGGAGCTTACAATCTAGCAGAAAATAAGTGCATTCTGTATTACCTATGATGAAATAAAGTGGCGCAGAGTTCAACAAGACCAGGTAACAGTAAAATGTAATCTGGTCTCAGGAGCCAGGCAGGGCTTCCTGTCAGACTATTAAAGCCCAGACCCAGAGAGCAAATAGGGCTTTATCTAAGCCTGAATAACCAAGAAGTATGTGACTGGCTGAAGAATACCGCTAGACTGTACTCTCTTTGAAGGGAGGTACCATGTCATATCTCTCCAGGCACAGGATAGGTGCTCAGGAAATTTTGTTAGATTAAATGAATGACGTCCAAGAGAAGCCTAGCATTACTTCTTATGTTTATTAGTGTCGCACATATTCAGACAGGTGTTTTTTCCCTTGTTTACAAGATGTCCCAGTGTATAGGATATTTCAGAACATGGGGGAGCTGCTTATTGTAATCCAGCAGTGTGAGCATGTTGTATATCCGATTATAGCAGCAACTTGTATATTCAATTCCTACTGAAGAAAATAAAAACCAAGTTTAATTTCAAAATGGATTACATAAGGAGGGGATTACGTCTCAGAAGAAAAGAATGAAACTCTTATCAAACACAGCTGAGTGCCACACTGCCCTCAGGATTAGAACACTATCAATTAGGTTTAACTACATATTGAGGTCTATTAAAAAAAAAAAACTAAAAAGCATAGCAGCCCATTTTCTGACTCAATCTAGGAACTTTTTTGTATGTAAGATTTATAACTACTTAACAATTGTAACCTTAGAATCTATCAGCAGTCTGGGGTTCTGACTCCTACAGGTCCTCATCTACTAGAGGTACTACAAAGGCTGCTTCTCAACACTGGGTGGCTAGGGGAGCACGCACTTTCAGAGAGACCTGAAATTCCAAGATTTTTTTGTAAATTTACAGACAGACAAAATAGAGATCGGGCCCGGCTTGGTGGCTCACACCTGTAATCCCAGCACTTTGGGAGGGCAAAGCAGGTGTATCACCTGAGATCAGGAGTTCAAGACCAGCCTGGTCAACATGGTGAAACCCTGGCTCTACTAAAAATATGAAAATTAGCTGGGCGTGGTGGTGGGCACCTGTAATCCCAGCTACTTGGGAGGCTGAGGCAGGAGAATCGCTTGAACCTGGGAGGTGGAGGTTGCAGTGAGCAAAGATGGTGCCACTGCACTCCAGCCTGGGCAACAAGAGCAAAACTCCATGTCAATAATAAAAAAACAAAGAAACAAACAAAAATAGAGATCATTTTACTTTCTACAAATCACTCAATTTACTCAAAGCAATATTGATTCAATCAATGTTCTAATATACATATATGCTGTTGTAATTATTATTGGCATTCAAAACAGTACCAGTCCAAAATTTGAGCAGCCCTAATCCCAAAATCCAAAATCCAAAGCTTTTCGAGTGTCAACATGACATCTTTGCTTTCTGATGGTTCAATGTAAACAGTTTTATGCATAAAATTATCTTTAAAATATTGTATAAAATTATCTTCAGGCTACATGTATAATGTATATTTAAACATAAATGATCTTTGTGTTTAGGCTTGGGTCCTATCTCTAAGATATCTCATTATGTATACGCAAATATTCCAAAACCTCAAAAAAATCTGAGCCAGAAACGCTTCTGGTCCTAAGCATTTCAGATAAGGGATACTCAACCAGTATCATAAACTCAGCCTACCAAAGACACAAACCAATCACGTAAGAAAATCTATATGTACCTTTCTATTTTGTTTTTCTAAGTATCTTCCACTTAATTATAAGATTCAAAGGCTTTGTCTGTTTATAAGCATACAGAAGATACTCAACAGGTATTTGGTAAGGCATCACTAGTTAAGACACTAGTTAAAAACACACACACATGCAACTATCTGCTGTCATGTAGTCCCTGGCACAGTATACACAATGTTCAAGTGCTTAAGATTATGATTTTTAAAAAGGTAGAAAAACAACTTTCTAAAAGCCTTAATTTGCACATGAAAATCGAAAATGTTTTTGATTTACTGCTAATAAGTTCAGACATTTTTATAATACATCCGTGAAAGTTTTGTTTTGTTTTGTTTTGAGACAGGGTCTCACTCTGTCACCCAGGCTGGAGTTCAGTGGCATGATCTCAACTCACTACAACCTCTGCCTCCCAGGCTCAAGAGATCCTCCCACCTCAGGCTACCAAATAGCTGAGCCTACAGGTGTGTGCCACCACACTCAACTAATTTTTTTTATTTTTGTGAAATTTTCTTAATGGCTTTTAATTATAATACTAAAATTGCATTAATTGAAACACAAAGACAGCAGGATTTTAGCATTCTCTTGGGCAGTATCTCTGAATATAAAATACAAATTATCTTCAAAATGGCAATGAAGAGGAAAAATTCATGTAAAAATGGAATACCTTTGTATGATCATTCATAACATTTACCTGAGTAGTATATCCCTCAGAGTTACTCAGTATCCCAAGTAACACCTATAATCAATTTCAATGTTACTCAACTGTAAATATTATCTTAGCAGGTATAAGTCAAGTATTTAGTGACATCTATAACCCGACTAATCCAGGATAATAAAACCTTACTTAAAATTAATAACTCTCTGATTAATTAGCTATTAAAACTTTCTATGTTTGAAAAAAAAATTACAACATATTTGATCTTTCAGAAGCATGTGTGAAATTCTTAGCACAAATCTTGGTTCACTCAGTATTTTAGTTTTACTGCCAACACGATTCCTACTAATCTATGTGCATATTTCAGCAGGAGATGTAGCATATGTACTGTAAGTATAAGTGAAAAGCTCAGGCTCTGAGGCTCGAAAGGCCTAGAGTGAATTCCATCTAGCTGCTTCACAGATTACTCTAATTTTCAGTTTCTTACTCTGTAGATTGGAAATGCAATACCTGCCCCATAAGACTGTAGTAGGGATTCAATGAAATGATGCATGCAAAGTATTAACACTTAACATAATCCTTAGAATAAATGCTGATTAAATGGAGAGTTTTGACTGGTTAGTGTTGACCATAAAAGGAAACATCAGACACAAAAGGCAAGGGTGAAAGGAAATGACAAAGGGAAGTGTAGATGGGAAAGAAACAGAGAGAAGATAGCAGCAGTGTAAGCAGAGACTACTAGAAGAAGTGCCAGAAAGGCAAGCTACAGACACTGCAACAGAAGGGAACCGATGAGTAACAGCCTGAAAGAGACCAAACAGGCACCGGTGTCACTGCAGCTCAAAAGCCCAAAGCTTTTGGAGACATTATTATTCCACATAAATGTATTTGGGGAGTGCTGTACAGGAACAGTGTAAGGTGGCAATAGACAGTCACCTGGGCTGTATCATACAACAATGCACTTGAAACAATAAGACAGTACAAACTTTTCAGAGATTTCCATCACCATCAGAAGCTGTGATATTTAAAAGGTTAATCTGACTGGGTGTAGTGGCTCATGGCTGTAATCCCAGCACTTTGGGAGGCCAAGGCGGGTAGATCACTTGAGGTCAGGAGTTTGAGACCGGCCTGAACAATATGGTAAAATCCCATCTTTACTAAAAAATACAAAAATTAGCTGGGCGTGGTGGCGTATGCCTGTAACCTCAGCTACTCAGGAGGCTGAGACAGGAGAATTGCTTGAATCTGCGAGGGAGAGGTTGCAGTGAGCCAAGATTGCACCATTGCACTCCAGCCTGGGCAATAGGAGAGAAACTCCATCTCAAAATAAAGAAAAAAAAAAGTTAACTTTTCTCCAATAAGAAAATGCATTTACTAAGGATAATGTGTTCACTAAGGGTTCATTGAGAATTTTTATACGAAAGACCTACAATTATTTAATGTATAGAAAATGACCTTTCTTAAGCTTTCACTGAAAGAGCATCAAAAAATACTGGAAATTGGCCAGGCACAGTGGCTCACACCTATAATCCCAGCACTTTGGGAGGCTGAGGTAGGTGGATCATTTGAGGTCAGGAGTTCAAGACCAGCCTGGCCAACATGGTAAAATCCTATCTCTACTAAAAATACAAAAATTAGCTGGGCATGGTGCCCCGTGCCTGTAGTCCCAGCTACTCAAGAGGCTGAGACATGAGAATCACTGGAACCTGGGAGGCGGAAGTTGTAGTGAGCTGAGATTGCACTACTGCACTCCAGCCTGGGTGACAAAGCAAGACTCTGTCTCAAAAACAAAAAAACAAAAAAGAAAAACCCTCAAAAACGGGAAATTCATATTTTATATGTGAAAATCTACAATCTATCATTGGTAGGACATGAAAGGAAAACAGCCTTGCAATCAGCAAAATAATGCTATGGACAGCATAGGTATGCATTTTGGGACAGAAAGCAAGAAACACTCTTCTGTCAACTTACCCTTCCCTCAGACATCTCTGCATACACAGAAGTCATAAGCAGATCATGTCTTAAAATCAACGAATAAATGCTATGCAGCGTTTTAATAGTAAACAAAGCATAAATAAAACTAATTAACAATTAAAATGACTTTATTTGAATTTGTCATGAGCAGTCCTACTGACAGATCATATAGAAATGAAAAATATGCAGCCATGAAAAAGAATGAGTTCATGTCCTTTGCAGGGACATGGATGAAACTGGAAGACATCATTCTCAGCAAACTAACACAGGAACATAAAATCAAACATCAAATGTTCTCAGTCATAAGTGGGAGTTGAACAATGAGAAGACACAGACACAGAGAGAGGAACATCACACACCAAGGCCTGTTGAGGAGTAGGGGGCAAGGGGAGGGAGAGCATTAGGACAAATACCTAATGCATGTGGGGCTTAAAACCTAAATGATGGGTTGATAGGTGTAGCAAACCACCATGGCACATGTATATCTATGTAACAAACCTGCACATTCTGCACATATATCCCTGAACTTAAAGTAAAATTAAAGAAAAGAAAATGTGGTACATACACACCGTGGAATACTATGCAGTCATACAAAGGAACTAACTAGATCATGTCCTTTGCAAAGATATGGATGAAGCTGGACGACATCATCCTCAGCAAACTAACACAGGAACAGAAAACCAAACACCATATGTTCTCATTGTCAAGTGAGAGTTGAACAATAAGAACACATGGACACAGGGAGGGGAATAACACACACCAGGGCCTGTTGGGGGTGTGTGTGAAGGGAGGGAGAGCATCAGGACAAATAGCTAATGCATGTGGGGCTAAAAACCTAGGTGATAGGTTGATAGGTGCAGCAAACTACCATGGCAAATACCTATGTAGCAAATCTGTACCTTCTGCACGTGTATCCCAGAACTTAAAGTAAAAAATAAAAATAAAAAAATAATAAAATATAATAATTTTGAGCAAAAAAAAGAAAAAGGAATGAAAAATAAAATAAACCTGAATAAGGCAACGTAGGATCAGTGAGAAAACAGCATGGACCTTAGGAGAAATAAATGAGGTGCAACAATACTAGTTAGCACAAAAATAATTGTGGTTTTTGCCATTAAAATTGCAAAAAACCACAATTACTTTTGCGCTAACCTAATAAAAGAGAAAACATTCTCTACTGCTTATGTTCTTTAGAAAACAAACAGTTATCATCCTTGATTCACATAGCCATTAGCTAGATGTGAATATTATTCAAACTTTTCAAAATATCACCACCGCAGACATCATTATAGAGTACTCAATGTAGAAAAGTCTGAGAGCTTTTTTCTGATACTATGTTGGTGATGTCACCATCACAATGACATACTTACTTGACTTCACATGAGTGGATGCTTAACTCCTTGTGTAGCAGACCACTGGTGAGATGGTACACCAGGACAGAACCGTTACTTGTACCTTTCAAAATGACATAACAGAAGAGCATTAATTCAGTGGGAGTTCCAGCACTTTGCAGGAAAAGTCTTTTCTCAAGACTTTACTCATTTAACAACATTTATCTTTTATAAAAGGGACCCAAGCTATGTGCTTTTTTAAAAAAAAAAAAAAAGAGAGAATGATTTCTCTTGTCTACTTCCCTATAAAAAATGGGCCTAACTTTATGTGCTCAAAAATTTCGCCTAATTCCAGGGATAGATTTTTCACAGAAAGACTTTAAAACCTAAATTAATACATACACAATTTGAAGAAACACTTTCCTAAGCTTTTGTATACATGGGAATTTATGCTTTTTGAGAGTCAGAAGATTTATTATAGCTGGTCCTTTAAGCAATCTGGCAGAGCTTATTAACCAGGGTTATCCATTTTTCTTTACAAAGTTTTGTTTTTGTTTTTTCTCTTATATTAAATAAATCCTGACAAGAGAGAAAAGTATGATGGTTAACTGGTTTCTGCAATTAAAGAAACCTGGGCTCAAGCCCTGTCTCTTCCTTATACTCTTGGATGAATTACTTGCCCACACTAAATCTGTGTTTTCATCTCTTTAAAATGGGAAGAGCAGAAAATCTATTTGTTGGAGATTAAATGGGAAAACATAAGCACTTGGCACAAAGTAAGCACCTGGTTAACTATTAGTATCCTGTCATCACTATAATTAATAGTTTACAGTTATCATTCCTAAAGCTTTTCATGGTGCCAGGTAGTATGTCTAAAGTTTAAATGGAAGGGACATGGACACACATGAGAAAGTAAAGCTTCAGTTTCTATGGGGTTTTTATAAGTTAAACAAGAAAAGTGAACAGTTTATATGGACAATCACCTTTGCACTGCACATGATTTAAAGATTAATTAATTCATACAAAGCAACAGAGTGGGAGTAAAAATGCTGGGCAAATTCCAATATTATCTTATTTGCTGAATAAAACTCCAGAAATCTTTGCAAAACTATTTTAGTAAAACACATTGTACAGTTGTTTATGTTTATCATCTATTTCATAATAAGACCTTCTGGCACTGAAAAAGTAACTAAATCACTAAAATTTTTCAATTAACAAAACTTCATAATAATCAAATGATTTCTACAATCTTAAAGTTTTACCGATGCTGAACCTATGAGCTAATGCACTACAGGCACCACAAGGATAATTAATTTCATAGTTGAACTCTATTTATCTTTCTTAGTGACACCTTTAGACAAACCTTTAGGCACTTATTTTATATTTTTACTTTGTTATATTAAACTCAGTAAATGATGATATTCACTACATACCAATACAGCTTATTCTACAATGGAAATCTCAGACCTTGCCACAGCTCTTATTATACAACTAGCCCAAGAAGTAATTATCCCCAAGAAATTGACAAAATCCTAATTGACAAATCAGGAACACTGACATAATACATACATGCACATAAGAAGCACACTGATAAATCCTAATTAAAATCTATTCAAGGTCAAATATTAATCAATAGTTTCTAAAACAAAAATTAAACATGTATCTGCATTATATAAATATATAAATCTGGACACATATATAGACAATTGAATCATAAAAATTAAATCATTTTCAAAAGATAGGCACAGAAAAAAACAGGAGAAGAGTAGTACAAAAGAGTAATACCCAAATGAGTCTTTAGTACTGAGAAGTCAGCCACTAAGCTGAGACATGTTGGCCACAGAATAAACGTGGTAAGGTTTTCACTACAAACCGCATATTAACAGACTGGGGAAGAAAGCCAGAGTCAGCAATAGCATCTTAAGAAAAAATGTTGAGTTTCAAACAGAACAGAGGCCTCAGAAATAATGCCGTACATCTACAACCATCTGATCTTTGACAAACCTGACAAGAAAAAGCAATGGGGAAAGGATTCCCTGTTTAATAAATAGTGTTGGGAAACCTGGCGAGCTATATGCAGAAACTGGACCCTTCCTTCCTTACATCTCATACAAAAATTAACTCAAGATGGATTAAAGACTTAAATGTAAGACATAAAACCCTAGAAGAAAACCATTTAGGACATAGGCATGGGCAAAATTTCACGGCTAAAACACTGAAAGCAATGACAACAAAAGCCAAAATTGACAAATGGGATCTAATTAAAGAGTTTCTGCACAGCAAAAGAAACTATCATCAGAGGAACAGGCAACCTACAGAATGGGAGAAAAATTTTGCAATCTATCCATCTGACAAAGGGCTAATATCCAGAATCTACAAGGAACTTAAACAAATTTACAAGAAAAAAATAACCCCATCAAAAAGTGGGTCAAGGATATGAACAGATGCTTCTCAAAAGAAGACATTTATGCAGCCAACAAACGTATGAAAAAAAGCACATCATCACTGGTCATTAGAGAAATGCAAATCAAAACCACAATGAGATACCATCTCACGCCAGTTAGAATGGTGATCATTAAAAGTCAGGAGACAACAGATGCTAGAGAGGATGTAGAAAAATAGGAATGCTTTTACACTGTTGGTAGGAGTGTAAATTAGTTCAACCACTGTGGAAGACAGTGTGGCGATTCCTCAAGGATCTAGAACCAGAAATACCATTTGACTCAGCAATCCCATTACTGGGTATATACCCACAGGATTTTAAATCATTCTACTATAAAGACACATGCACATGTATGCATGTATGTTTATTATAGCACTATTCACAATAGCAAAGACTTGGAACCAACCCAAATGTCCATCAATGAGAGAATGGATAAAGAAAATGTGGCACATATACACCACAGAATATTATGCAGCCATAAAAGAGGATGAGTTCAATTCCTTTGCAGGGACATAGATGAAGTTGGAAATCATCTTTCTCAGCAAACTAACACAGGAAGAGAAAAATCAAACACTGCATGTTTTCACTCTTAAGTAGAAGTTGAACAATGAGAACACATGGATACAGGGAGTGGAAACATCATACACGGGGCCTGTCAGGGGGTGGAGGGATAGGGGAGGGACAGAATTAGGAGAAATACCTAATGTAGATGACGGGTTGATAGGTGCGGCAAACCACCATGGCACGTGTATACCTATGTAACAAACCTGCACGTTCTGCACATGTATCCTAGAACTTAAAAATATAAAAAAAAGAAGAAAAAAAGTTTTGGAGAAATGTATTTTAACCATGTGTACTTAACAGCAAACTAAATTTTGTTTTTTCTCTGTGCTGTAATGAAAATTAGGTTCATCACATTATTATGAAATTAATGTGACAGCAAGTTGAAATCCAGATAAATTTTTCTATCTATAACATAAAAATATGCAATTTCAAATCAAAAGGCAAATCTTAAGTTTATAGGGATCAGAGCCACTTTAAAGAATATTTAATATACAACTCTTAGCAAAAGAAGAACCCTGCTATTAGACTATTAACCTTGTCTATATTTTTAGTCAATAAAGACCCAACAAAAACTGACATGACATAAAGATTGGGGAGGTCCAATTACAGACAAGGGGCCTGGGAATCAGCTCTGCAGGGGCGTGCCTCCTGATATTTCAGAGATGAATGGACAGTGTCAGAGACTCGACTGTCCAGCCTCAAGTGGATGAGACTTAGCATTCCAATTCATTGTAAGACGGCTGGAATAAAAGGACAGAAACATTTTTTTTTTTAAGTTCCAAGATGACTATCTACACTGTTTCCCTTAGCCGCTATCTCCTTTCAAAGCATCCTCAAAGAGAATAAAGGATCTTCCAGAAACTAGGAAACCTAAACATCTTATAAAGTGAGTTAAAAAAAAGACCAGGTCAAATACTCACCAACAGCCAGCAGTGGCTGATACATCTTGATGTTTTTTGTGGTCAATGGCGGACACATGCGGATAGCAAACTGTGGTGCAGGCAGTCCTGAAAGCAGTCCTGTCAGCAGGAACTTGAGATGCACTTCCCGCAGAACTGAACTTTTGGGATGTTCTTCCCCAGCAATTGCACTTTGCCCTGATTTGTAATAAAAATAACAAATATATTAACTATTGTGTATGCTGATCTTGAAAAGCTAAAGAAAAATTTCAGTAGAAATGCTCTTCAGGTCTAAAAGTATAATGTAGTACACTTAGCGGCTATAGTTATTAGTAACACAATGACTCTGTACCCAGCTATAGGACTTAAATAGCATCAACTAACACCTCAAAGGATAGATTACTCCCAAGTACTGCTATCCAGAATACAGGGACCTATGTCTTCTAAGAAACATTGTTTCATTCAGTGTTCCTGGTATTAAAGCACTAAACAGCCTTCAGAACAAAGCAAGACAACCTGGATGAGAGAACAGTTTCTGCAGAGTTGAGCTGCTGTACCACATTCTCATTTTACTGGCTTTTGAGAAGGTTACTTTTCAATCTGATGTACTCTGTAAAGTACATATAAAATTGGTATTCATGAAAAATAGGTTTAAATAACCATTAATAATTTCTAACAGGAAATCTTAATGTGTCAGTATAATTACAAAATATAAGCTTTATAAGTAAATATAAATACAAATATATATTCATAAATCACATGTATAATATAAAAGCCATCACTGTCAATAGTTAAGTCTTTTCACATACACCATTTGTACTTAGGTTACCAAGTCTGAAACTAAAAAGATGATTCCAATAAAAATTATTCTAACAAAATGTAAATGTAAACAATACAACAAAATCAAGACTGTTTAAAAAGGGTATACAAATTTCCTTCCTATAAACCACTCTATAATATTGGGATTAACTTGCCAAAAATATAAAGAATATGTGTCAGTGTATACATATATGTCTACATACACATAAACACAAACATGTATACTGTGTGAAAGGAAAAATGTAAATAATTACTAAGAGTGGGTGATGAATATAACTTATTGAGGCTTTAAAGTTGTTTTAATAATGTTATTTTAAAATCCCTAAAATATATAGAATAAAATAGCCAGCACTATAATCCTATTCAAATGATCCCTTAGGATTAGCCACATACTCAATACCAATCTCACTGCCTAAACCTTGGTTAAAAAAAGATGGATCGTGAAGGAATCCACACATACATATGTTGGCTTTGAGTTGACTCCCAGGGAATGCCACATTTTTCTTCAAGTATTTTCCATAAGAAGCAATTTATAATGTAGGGCAGATTAGGCCTTAATAAGTATCAGCATTTATACAGTGAATATAAATCAGCCTCTGTATTTAACTGAATTGCTTTCAATTATCACTAAGAACACAGTGAATTTCAAATTAAAAGTTTAAACTAAAATGTTTTCAAGTACGAAGCTTTAACACTTTAAAAACTACATTGTCAAGAACTGCTATACAATCTGTATCCTTCTTTGTCAAGAACTGCTATACAATCTGTATCCTTCTTTGTCAAGAACTGCTATACAATCTGTATCCTTCTGCCTCTTAAAAACTGTAATTTATATCACTTAGATACCTAAACAGTATAAAATTTCGAACTCCTGTGGGCTCCATATAACT
The DNA here is from genome assembly GCA_004027715.1 of Plecturocebus donacophilus. Lineage (NCBI taxonomy): Eukaryota > Metazoa > Chordata > Mammalia > Primates > Pitheciidae > Plecturocebus > Plecturocebus donacophilus. The sequence goes on along the minus strand of PVKP010004948.1, from coordinate 32,372 downwards.
GATTAGTTCTGTTCTTGTGTGTATGTTTATAATTCTTTTCACTTTAAGTTTTCATATTAAGAGTAGGCAAGGTGAATTAACTCAAAAAAATTGTGTTAACTCAATAAAATAAATTTTGCAAAACAAGTATGTGTCCAGGCTTCCTCATACGGATTTATTTATATCTGGTAGAATAGATAGTGAAGAGAAAGAATTTTAAATATAATAGTAAGTATCACTGAAGAAAAGAATTTCATAACTGGCAGAAATTGTGAAAAAACTGAGGCCTAGAGATGGATGATGGTCTTGCCCAAGATGACAGTGGAGCTGTCAGGACTGGAGGCCACTGCTAAGGAGCAGGCTCTGGAGCCAGGATTACTTGGGTCACACTTTGGCTATTCCATTGTGCAACTGTGTGACTGTGTGGTTTAAAGCTTTAATCTCTCTGGGCCTCAGTTCTCATATATATCAAATAGAGATAGTATTACTTATCTTGCAAAGTTGTAGCAAGGTACTATGTAGAATATTTAGCACAGCACTTAAAACAGCATTAAGTAATCAATAAATGTGATCTGATTAATATAATTAATAAGGTAATGCTCTTTCTTTTTTCTTTTATTTTTTGAGATGGAGTCTCACTCTGTCACCCAGACTGGAGTGCAGTGGTGTGATCTCAGATCACTGCAACCTCCGCCTCCTGGGTTCAAGCAATTCTTCTGCCTCAGCCTCTCAAGTAGCTGGGACCACAGGCACATGCCACCACACCCAGCTAATATTTGTATTTTTAGTAGCAACAAGGTTTCACTATATTGGCCAGGCTGGTCTCAAACTCCTGACCTCAGGTGATCCACCGGCCTCGGCTTCCCAAAGTGCTCAGACTACAGGTGTGAGCCACTGTGCCCAGTCAATGCTCTTTCTAGTACATTACCTATCCAGTGTTTCAACAACAACAACAAAAACCCTCCTAAATAATATGTTTTCAATTACATTATGGTAGAATAAATAATGAAACAGAAAATCCTTTATAAACCACAGTCATAATTTTAAAAGAATTAAATGTCCAAATTGCTTGGCATATTTACAAAGTCTTACAATTTCAAGTAGCATAAAATTTGAAATCACAAATTCTCATTCTTCCTTTAATATATACTAGCCTTATAATGATTAAAGCACTTTGAACATTTTTATCTCCAAAAATGATTGGTTGAAAGAATCCCCAATGTAAAAATAATTCACGTTGAAAAGTTAAAATAATATTTTCTAACACTGCTCAGTTACTTTATTCCTTCAGTAAATATTTACTACAAAACAGGCATGCACAAGGTACTGTGCTGAGTGCTGGGAAATACAAAATTGAAGCAAACACTGCTCTACCCTTGTGATGCTTATAATTGATTAGATGAAACAGAAGTTAAAACACACACAATACAATACAGCTGGTAACTGTTAGGAAAAACAAAAGAAGAACATTTAAATCAGACTTGGGAGATTAAAGAAAGCAACACCTGAGTTGAATTTTGAATTAGGCGTAGCAGAGAGGAAGGAAGCGTGTACTTCCTTCCAAGCTAGGGACCAGCAAACAGGAAGGCCCTGAGGTGGCATGGCATAGCTCAGCATTGGCTCTAGGTCCAAAATCCAGATGCCTAATGTCATTGCTTTCATTACATCAGTCTCTCATGAATGAACACTTTCTATTTCCAACAACCATAATGCACACCTATGCTACTTCAGTCACTTTTCTACTTACGTATTTTATACCCCTCTGATTTATTTAGGAAAGAACGATTCAATGTTCTAGTTTTCTCAAATATTAACTTTTTTGACTTTAAAATAATTACAAGTAAGTGACTATTAATTTTGCCCTTCAGAAAGAATACTTAACATGGAGTTAGAAGGGAAAAAAAAGCTTACCGATCATGTTATCTAAGGAAAGGTCTGGAAGTTTATTCTGTAGTACTCCTACAGGAATTCCACAGAAAGACACTGGTGAATATAAAGGTGACACACCAGAACTACTGCAAAGACATAATAATTAGAAGGTTTTACATATTTAAAATCTGCATTACGTATTAGGAATTCAAATTATTAAGTCCAGATCACAGCATTCTATTTTTATATTATTTATTCATCTTACCCATAGGTGAAATAGCTCTAGCAGATTTACCTAATTCCCTAATAATCTAAAGCCTTAATTATGACCTTAAAAATATTTTTATAGAAAACCAGCCCCCCTATTTTTATGACTATGAACATTTTTTCAAAAAAGGAAACAGACAACAAAAAACAAAACCATGATCCTGTTGATTCAATTACCTGTTTCGTGAATTCCGATTACACACTGCAGACTTGAGTTCCCATATCATGACCCTGCCATCACTCACTATGAGGGCAGCTGCATTCTCATTGACAGGACAGCACACCATACTGAAGGGACGGACAGTTTTTGTCACCCTGATTGCATCGCACTGGCTTCGTAAATCATAGGTAAGCTCCTGAACTGGATCTGGATCTTCACATAAAATTGTTTTAAATATCAGAAAGCAACCATATCAATACCACTACTATTTGTTTCAACTGAAATAAAACCTCAACTAAATTTGGGCATCACTCCTTCACAAATGCAAATTTTGTCAAGAAGGGCTTCACTTTTTACAATTACTACTAAATTTTTTCCCAATATAAAGATAATTCACTTAATGACTGTACTAAGTTTAATCTCCAAAATAACAGCTATAATCAAGACATCTTGTTTTTTAATATTTTTAAAGACAGTGCTTTGAAAAAGGATCAACAGTGACATATAATGAATAAATTTCCATCATAATTTGTAGTAGTCTATAAGCCTGAAAATAGCTGTACTTTCCAAAAGATGTGAAAATCACTTTAATCTTTACTTAGCATATCATTTCACAAAAACTATTTCTATTCTCCAAGATAAGACTGACTTGACAACTGAGTGCTGTGGAGACTTAGTAACCTTTGTCACTTTATAATGGAAGTTCTTACAGCCGAGAAGCCACGGGGGCTTAACAACAAAGGCACACAAGTTTGGACTTGTACTGAAAAAAATATTCCAAAAGGTAACATCTACTTGGTTTGTGGATATGATAAAGAAAGAAACAAAAAATGTTATTCTCTTTAATGTATACATGAGGTCCACTGTTATAACATTAAGAGATTAATTTTGGGCTTATACTTTTTTATGCCTCTTATTATAATCATATTTTAAACTTCCTCAAGGCAAGGAGTATCATTAACTCTGTGCCTTGGCTGGTATTTGCCACATGAAGCTTTATAAAATAATTTTGAAGAAAAATAAAGTACATATTACTGTGAGACAGAAACTCACCTGGTTCCTCACTTGAAGTGGTAAAAATGTTATTATAAGATCTCCGAACACGTAAAGTTATACAACCATTTTCATGCAGACAAAATAAACCATCACGCTGAAAGCAGGGTATTACCTTTAAATAGAGGATATATTTGTTTTTTTAAATACAATAGATTAATAAAGTATATACTGTGAAACTCAAACTCATAGAGAATATGAGCAAAAGAAAAACAAAAGAAACCAAAATACACAAATCTCCAAACTTTAAAACTAAAGGTACATTTTAAATATCCAGTTATAATCCTAAAAAAATTTGTCTTTATCCATGCAACTTAAATAGTTCAATAAATATCTCAGGATCAGTCACAATTTCTAGGGCAAATCAAACCAATCAAAAGTGCAAGAAAAAAAATCACCCTAAAATAGTGTTGTTAGTCTTTCAATAAACTGAAAAGAGAAAGTGGAGAACTTAAGACTTATGCAAGCTTATGGCCTTTTTAAATATAACTGTCTTAATAATTTTGGGGAATATAATGTATGAATCATAGATACCTGCAAAAATGGAACTCCTGTGCGTTCTATTGCAATCACACCCACTGTCTGATTCACCTCAAGGTCAAGGATTAAAATCTCTCGAGGATAGAGCAACAACATGTGATTCCTTTTTGAAGGCAGGTATGCCAACTGAAGGCAATCATTGAGAGTCATGAATTCGGCACTGAAAAAAAGTTAACATTTACTTGGGTCAAAGACTTCATTTATATCAGAGCTAATAAAAGATTTAATTTTGTACTTTACACATAAAAAATGACAATAAGAATGTACAATTCTTCCATTAAATGACCAACACAGGTTGGCATCCAAAACTTAGACCTGTACTATGTACCAAAATCCAAACTATAATAATATTGTATAGGATAAGTAGAAATGTCAGTGTCTCTAAGTTTTGGAAATATTGAGTAGTAGAATATTATTAATATGTCTATAACAAGACATGGTAAATGATGATATAATAGCTGACATGCACAAGATAGTTTTATTTTACTTTTACTTTGTCTTTAAAAGTACTAGACAAACTGCTAAAATCAAGACTTGGGATTAAAACATAAAAATTTAGAGTAATTAGGGCTCCTGGACCAGGAATGACTGGACTATCTGTATGGCTTTGGGCAAGTAACTTCCTCTTGGCTGCCTTCATTCACTTTTAAGCTGTCTTAAATCTTTTTTGAAACAAAGTTTCACTTAGATTACAGCATTTTGTGTGTAAATAAAACAGATCAAACTATAAGAATTTTAAAACAGTGTTAGAGTCTGAAAAATTATTTTAATAATTTGTGATTGTTCCATACATTGAATCACTTTTTCTATAACAAATACATTTCAATAGGAATAGATATACAATTATGTACTATTTTCATTTTACAGACTAATTCAATTAAAAGACTTTGACATTTAAAATAAAGTTAGTTTACAGGACTAGAAGGAGGAATTTTTATTGCATTAAAATACTGACTGCCATGTCTTAGTTGGGTGAGCTTGAGTAACTTTATTTAAAATGGTGTGGGACTCAGTTTTCCTTACCTGTAGAAGGGGAATATTATTACTGCCAGAATTGTAGTAAGAGTAAATTAATTAATAGATGTGAAAGCACCCAGAGCAGTTCTACTTGAAGAAATAATGTATTTCCCCAATACTCAAGATATACACATATAATTCATATGAGAGAAAAGGGATATAAATCGTAACTTATAAAACTATTCAGACTGCCAAATACTTTCTTGCTTATGAGAGGGAATACATAAAAAATAGAAAGTTCTCTTAAGATACTTAAGAAGTAATCTTAAGTCATCTTGGCAGCAGGTGAGAGATAAATTAACTAGTGAACTTAACCAGTCTATGGCTTAATATATAAAAGTGATACTTATACACAAGTGCAAAATGTATTTGTACAGCAATTTATATTTTTACCACATATTTTCAAGTACTCACCTAGCCTAGATAATCTCAGCATATTAAAAATAAAAGCTATCTGAAAATAAATGCCAAAACAGACCAAAAAAACCTGCTAAAGCAACAATAATATACAGAATATAGCTACAGGAAAAAGAAAGAAATTTATTTCTAATACATCTAATGACTTAAACTTTTATCCAATTGTAATTTTTTAAACAATAACAGCCAACATCTTCTAAATAAATGGTTACTAAGTATCAATGACTACATTATATGTTTTACTTATATTATTGGATCTATTAATCTTTAAAACAACCCTATGAAATACTTTAAAATGCTATTTTAGAGACTGGGAGAGAGAAATTTGAGTAAGATTAAAGAAGTTTCTCAAAGTCACATAGCTACAGCTTCCCCTAGAACCTTGGCTCTTAAGCAGGATGGGAGATATCTTCACCTGCCTAAGAAAAACACTATGATTTTACTGATAAATGAGAATGCACAGCATCTAAGTCAGGAAAATGTATTTAAAATGAGCATCCAGCTTTTGTGCCCAAATTTTTACTGCACTCAATAACCAGAACTTTAGGATCATCGTGTATTTTCAAAAGTAAAAATCAGAATTAAAAAATTTTAATCTATAAAAGTCAGTGGGGAAGTTTAGCACAGCTAGTGGAAACAAAGGCAATGTTAAATGCGGAATCTCCTCTTAGGGCAGGGGACAAAGTATTTTTTCCTATAATAAATTCAAAATTAAAAATGAGAAAAAGCAAGATGAAGAAACATATCAGTCTTTGTACAACTCCAAAAATGATGCTTTCATATAGGATAAGCACATGAATGTTGCTAATTTCACACCTGTAACTTACCTAGGTTTCTCTTGAGTAATTAAAATTTTTACTTTATTTAGAGCTTTCTTGGCACCTGTGGCTGTGGCCAGCTTGTTATGAGCTGGGCTAGAGTGTGGGCTGGATATGTATACTTTTTTCCCAGGGCCTGAGGGAGGCTTGGATGGGGAGAAGTCTGAGATGAAAACAATACCCTCGCTGGTGAGCACTACATTGAGAAAAGCAAAACTCTGATTAAAATTTAATCAAGTTTAGCATACAGTTTTATTCCAGTACAATTTTGAGAGCAATATAATAATTTTAATAATATATAACTGGCAATATTATGCAGTCATAAGATAATGGGAATGTTCTCCAAGTTGAAGAGAAAACAGGTGGTCCATTACAATTCATCAGAGGCTTCCAAACTTGGCATTCTAAATTATGTCTTATATTAAAAAGATAACATAAGGTTATTGGCAGAAAGAACAAATGTTTGTTCTTCTAAATAAATTCAGTGCATGAACTTTCATTAGGAATCTTTCCTTATTATCCCAGCACTTTGGGAGGCCAAGGTGGGTGGATCACGAGGTCAGGAGTTCAAGACCAGCCAGACCAACATGGTGAAACCCTGTCTCTACTAAAAATAAAAAAATTAGCCGGGCATGGCAGCATATGCCCGTAATCCCAGCTACTCAGGAGGCTGAGACAGGAGAATCGCTTCAACTGGGAGGTGGAGGTTGCAGTGAGCCGAGATTGTGCCACTGTTCTCCAGCCCAGGCGACAGAGTAAGGCTACATCTCAAAAAAAAAAAAAAATTCCTTATTATGTTCTAATAACTTCAAAATTAAAACACTTTCAAAATATAAGATTCATACAGGAAGAAAAAATACCATACTTAAGAGGCTCTGCCTATCACAATTATCTAAGTTCAAATATTTGATTTGATGATACCAAAGTTTTATTATGAGCTACTCAGTCTAAATATATTTCCTTTTTCTTCCCAAGCATCAGACTGAACCTTAAGGTGACTAAACAATATTATTTTTCCTTAATATTTAGGAAAAAAAGCAGTGGGCCCACAGTGGCTTACTAAGTGTACATGAAGCAAAAATAGTCAAAGAAAGAGCATCATATTTAGCAATACGCATTATGCCTTTTTATGACCGAAAAAATAATCTTCCACAACAATGGGGATAATACTGGAAGACAGGAGCAGAAAAACCTTACTACCCTGGGTCCCAGCTCTTAGTGAGGCTGCTCTAAGCATAGGGAACAAGGATGCATTCAAGAGTTATGACAACCCGAGCACATATTCAAGATGAGTACATCAAAGATGTTAGGTCAACTGATACTCTGAAAGCATAGCGCTTTCACCAACCAAATTACAGCCATGTAAAGAGTCGATGCAATCAAGTTAACAGAAAGCCTCGTCTTCTTTTTAGGGTCAGAACTCATCCTTCAAGGGCCCCTTTGCTTCCCTTCTTTTGTGATGATGGCTCCTTTCCTGACTCTGCCAACTGCGCCAGCCCTCCTAGGTGTTTCCCCAGCACTGCACCTATGTGAGTAAACTGGTGACCGAGTCAGTGCATGTATGCATATGTTCATACACAAACATTTATATACATAAAAGCCTAAACACACTGTACTGTATTTATATAGCCACATTTCCCATGTTACTATAATTTCAACTTGTCTGCCTTTCTCTTCCTCCTTTAACATATGCAGAAAATAAAAGTTGATGGGTAAAAATTAGAATTTTTAGTCATTCAAATCTAGGAAAAACATTCCTTACCATTGCTAATTCCCGTACCTCCTTCACATTTCTGATCATTATCAGAGTGAAGCCTACTTTGATCACTTTATCTAATACAACTTTCATGCCCTCATCCCGCTTTCTTCTGCATCACTTTTATCCTGTCCGTATACCACCTGTCACCTCTTATTATACCAGAATTTATTAATTCAGTGTTCACAGTTTATGATATGACTTCTCACTAGAATGCAAACTCTGTGAAGGCTCCTGCCTTCTGGGAACAAAGATGTCTTGGTTCCGAGAAGAGTAGTAATAGCTCAAGAAATAGATCTGTTGGATGACTGAATATTTTCTAAACAATTTAACCACAAAAATATCTAAAGCAAATCTCATTTTTAGATCATTAGCTCAGAAAACATTAAAAGCATATTGGCAAAAACTCTCTGCAAGAAAAAATTTGCTTAGGCTTATTTCTTCTTTTCATGCATCTGTTTATGGCACTCAAACAAATGGCCTGAATTAGGACAATTTTTTAAAAAGCAAGAAGTTAACTGGGCCACAGACTAAATGAAATTCGTGATTCAAGTTATTTAAATGTTCTTAGAAAAACAAATTTAATTAAGTATGAACTGGAATGTCAAAGTAACTGTGTCCCTGACTAGTCTAATACTATTCACGAATTTAACACAGTGAAGGTGTATAGCTTGCTGATTTATATTTTTAATTATCATATTTGCAAATGATATAAACTTATGATTATGTGTATTAGCTGCAGATATATGGACTAGACATGCTTATCCACTCTGCTCAGTCATTATAACATTATAGATGTATAATGTGTTTGTGTGTACATGTCATGTACATAGCATTATTATAAATATCTCAACTCATTTTCCACAAGCAACTATTACTCACAAGTTAAATGTGAGGGATCAAAAGGGTCAAAAGAAAAAGAAAGAATGTTATCTGCATAGCTCTTCTTCCATAGTTTCGTGCCAGTGTCCGCATTCCAGAGCACAATGTAATTTGGTGGATGGATAGCAAGCAGTAAATCGCGGGAAGCATCTTGATTCCACAACCACTGAACATCTAGAAAGACCCGATAAAGGCAAAATTCAGAAACCATCCTCTTCAAAACACTTGACTAACTTGTCTTTGATGTTTAGTTTTTAAACTATAATCCTTAAAAACATAACCACCAGCCCCAAATGTGGGGTGTGTGTGTGTGTGTGTGTATGAAGATTCCAGAGAAGCTAATTTTATATAAAAATAAGTTGGTTAAAATCTCAAGGTCAAAATTTTGACATAATCTGAAATATCACTTCAAAGAAAACAAAAGGCAATTTGCACTAATCATTACTTAAAACTATAAAATCAATATGAAACTCTCCTAGCCACAAGCAAGAGGTTAGACTTCCCTAATACTTCTGTGGAATTACTTAATGGAACTTCACAGTTTTTCATGGTTTTTCAAAATATAAACATAATATGTAAAGATCTAGTTCAGTCCTAGTACACAATATTTAATAAATATTTTTTAAATAGTCATTTAAAAAATTTATTCAGTCAAGAGAGCCACTAGAGGACTTGAGTCTAAGAATACTGTATTGGTTTTAGGTCAGTAACATGAAATAAGCAAACAAGCAATCTATATGAAAATGAGAATAAAACTTTGTTCATTTGTATTAAAAAACAAATTACTTAATGTAGAGTAAGCACTGATGGCTAGTTCCTAACAGTAGTGGCCAACTTTCCTTATATTGCAGCTTAGATTATAAGACTGTCATACTTAATTTCTCCTATTATGCTTGACTGAGCTGATATTGAAATTAATGAGTTTTACACAGATCAGTTGAGATTTGAAGAAATATGCCTAGAAGTGTATTAATAAGGAAAGAAAGTGAGATTCAGATCAGTAGAAAAGGCAAAACACAATCAAGAGTTAACTTGAATTTGACAAAATTAAATGTATGGGGAAAAACCCCCAAAACCAAAAAACTCACTCCAAGAATATCAATATATACACTTAGCTGAGCAGAGTTTCCTCACCCTGGATAGGCTTGGCATGTTCTTGGATCTCACACTGAGCTACTCCTGCTGCTACATCCCAGACGATGATCTTTCCATTGACATCAGCAGAAGCTAAGCGCAAGCAATATGGTGAGCCAATGTTATGGTGATAGTTTTCCCTGGCCCATTTAACCTAGTATCAAGAAGAAATCAGATCAAGTAAATACTTGTACTGGATGAAACAGAACATAATTTTCACAAAACATCAACCAGAACCCATACTATATTTTTATTACAAAAATATTAACAAGAATAAACAGAAAACTGCTTTTCACTTTGAGAGCAGCATTTTTGTTACTTTGGTATATATTTTTAATTGTAGTTAAAAAATTTTTTTAACACATCACAATGCTCCTGCTTTACAATATGAAAAATGATTCACAGCCTTAATATTTTGGGAAATTTAGGTTAAAACCCCAGGATGCCTTGGAAATTAGTTTTCCTAAACTCTAATTTATGACAAAATACCTAAAATCATAAATTGCTAAACAAAATGTTTTTTCTGTATTCTAGTCTCCGAACTAAAAGGAGACAACTTAGAAACACAAAAACTCTGCAGAGGGAAAATTAAGAGAAAGCAAAGGCAAACAAAAAAAACCCTAGCTATCTACCACTTTCAAAAAACATTGTTTTTTTCCTTAAAAAAAAAATTTAAAAACACAAGAATTCCAGAGCAAATCTGATTAAATTCTTGCACAATAAATACTGACAGAGTAAGAGATACATTTCATAGTCCTCACCAGGAGTCAGGCCTTCCCTGGTCACCACCACCCTTCTCTTCTATCTCAGTATCTTGCTTATTTTCTTCAAAGCATTTACTATACAATTTGTATTTATTTTATTTACAATCTTTTTGACTTTTCATGAATCCATCAACTGTAAGTTCCATAGGGCAGATCATGTAGTCTTTGTTCACATTTCTATTCTTAGTACAGTGTCCAAAGCTGTGTTTAATAAGTAGATTTAAATACTACAGAATCTTCAAATATATAAAATATAAAAATATATGTATATCTATACATGTGTACAAATATAAATACACTTATATATAATGCTAAGGAAGGAAAGTAAGCCAACCAACTGCAATAGTATTCATGAAAAAGATGGAAACACAGCATTTTCTGAAAATGAGTGTTAATAAGCCTTAAGGCTTTCCTGTAATAGATATTTTGCTCAAGCAAAACTTTTTTAATGAAGTGTGTATGTATATATATGCATATGTATGTATGTGTATGCATATTTGTATGTATATATGTTTGAATGTGTATAAGTTTATATGTATAGAATGTGTATGACTAGAATATATATAATGTATATATAGTCAATTCTAGTCACTTATAGATTCTGTATTTGTCAATTTATTGACTCACTAAAATTTGCAACCTCAAAATCAATACTTGCAGTGCTTTTGTGGACAAGTGCAGAATAGTGAAAAAAATGTCACCCAACATACATGTGTGTTCCCAGCTACAGTCAAACAAGAATTCTTGCTTTAGCTTTTACAATGCAAAACAAATGTTCATTTCATGATTGATTTAGTACCACATTTTTCACATTTTTGTTGGTGATTTCACTGTTTAAATAGGTCCTCAAGCGTAGTGCTTCTACTATTTTCTAAGTATGAGAAGTTGTGATGTGTCTTACAAAAAATACATATAAGGCTGGGTGCAGTGGCTCACGCCTGTAATCCCAGTACTTTGGGAGGCCAAAGTGGACAGATCACAAGGTCAGGAGTTCAAGACCAGCCTAGCCAATATGGTACTACTAAAAATATAAAAAATTAGCTGGGTGTGGTGATGCATGCCTGTAGTCACAGCTACTCAGGAGGCTGAGGCACAAGAATCGCTTGAACCAAGGAGGCGGATGTTGCAGTGAGCCGAGATTGTGCCATTGCACTGCAGCCTGGGGAGGGTGCGAGACTCCATCTCACACATACACAAAAAACCCCATGTGTGTGTGTGTGTGTGTGTGTGTGCGTGTGTGTGAGACAAGCTTTGCTCAAGCATGTGTTGTTGGCTACGAGTTCAATGTTAATGGATTGACTGATATAGTAAATAAGATGTCTTTAAACGGAACCACATATAAAGCAAGGTTATGTATTGATCAGTTGATGAAAATGTTGTGACCAGAGCCAAACAAGAACCAGAGCCACACAAGAACCCTAGGAGCAAACAAAGTTTCAGTATTCACTAATTTAGTGTATGCAACAACTTTACAGAATATAGCTACCATGAATAACAAGAAATGATTGTTTCTATGTGTATATATGTTTGTATATGTGTATATATATATATATATATATGTTGAATTCTACTTAGGTAAACTCCAAGCCATGTATGTATGTATGTATATATGTATGTGTGTGTGTATATATATATATATATCAACTAGACACATCATATTCAAACTACTGAAAACCAAGCTTAAGAAAATCTTGAAGGTAATCAGAGGAAAACAAATATAATACAGAGAAACAAAGACAAAATTTTTTCACCAGAAACTATATAAGCTGGAAGATAGCTGAGTGATTTTTTTTTTTTTTTTTTTTTTGAGATGGAGTCTCAATCTGTTGCCCAGGCTGGAGTGCAGTGGCACCATCTTGGCTCACTGCAACCTCCACCTGCTGGGTTCAAGCAATTCTCCTGCCTCAGCTTCCCAAGTAGCTGGGACTACAGGTGCAAACCACCATGCCTGGGTAATTTTTGTATTTTTAGTAGAGATAAGGTTTTGCCTGTTGGCCAGGCTGGTCTCGAAGTCCTGACTCTGGTGATCCACCCACTTCAGCCTCCCAAAGTGCCTGAGTTACAGGCGTGAGCCACCACCTCTGGCCAGTGGAGTGATGGCTTTAAAGTACAACTAGAAAAAAAAAAATTGTAAACTCAGAATTCTATATTATTTGAAAGTTATCTTTCAAAAACAAAGGTGAAATGTTTTTTCAGAAAAATAAAAGCTGAGAAAATCAACCAGTATTAGACAGGCACTTCAAGAACTTAGAGTAAATTCTTCTGTCAATGGGAATATAATACCAGACTGACACCTGGATTTACATAAATAAATAAACACTCCAGAAATGCCAAGGGCAGAGTGTGGGGGAAAGGAAACAGAGAGCCATCCTGATTATCAGATCAACTGTTGTGATATCTCAGTGCTATGTTCAAGTAACCCTTATTTTACTTTATAATGGTCCCAAAGTGGAAGAGTAGTAATGCTGATATACTGTTATAATTGTTCTACTTTATTATTATTAGTTATTGTTGCGAATCTCCTACTATGCCTAATTTATAAACTTTATCACTGGTAAGTATGCATGAGACAAAACACAGTATATATAGGGTGTGGTTTATAAACTTTATCATAAGTACATACGAGAAAAAACACAAGATATATAGGATTCGGTACTATCCAGAGTTTCAGGTATCCACTGGGGTCTTGGAACATTTCCCTTCTGCATAAGGGAGTATACAAAGAACTCTTACAACTCAATTATAAAAAGATAAATAATACAATTTTAAAATGGGCAAAGGACCTGCACAGACATTTCTCCAAAGAAGACATACAAATGGTCAACAAGCACATGAAAAGATACTGCACACCTTTAGCCATCAGAGAAATGCAAACCAAAGCCACAATAAGAATCAATTCATATCCATTAGGATGGTTATAATCAAAAGAACAGAGACTAGCAAGTGTTGGTGAGAATTTGGACAAATTGGACGCCTCATACACTATTAAATGGGGATGTTAGTTTGGAAAACAGTCCAGCAGTGCCTGAAAAAGTTAAAAACAGAGTTACCCTATGAGTCAGTAATTCCACTCCTAGAAGTATACTCAAGGGAAATGAAAACACAGGTTCACACAAAAACTTGTACATGAATGTGCAAGGCAGTATTATTCATAACAGTCAAAAACTACAAAATATCCAAACGTCCATCAATAAAATAAATGTGATATATCCTTATAGTGGAATATTATTCATCAGTAACAAGAAAGAGTATTAATATATGTATATGTGTACATATATCATGAAATTATTATGCTAAGTGAAAGAAGTCAGGCACAAAAGACCACAAATTATATGAGTCAATGTATATAAAATGTCCAAAATGGGCCAGTTTACAGATGCAGAAAGTGGATCAGTGGTTGCCAAAGGATGAGGGAAATGAGAAATGGAATATGACTGCTAATGGGTATGGGGTTTCTTTTTGAGGTAATAAAATTCATTGTAATTGTAGCTATATAACTGTGAATATACTAAAAGCTGCAGAATTGTGCACTTTAAATGAGTAAATTTTATGGTATGAGTACCTTAATAAAGCTATTATTAAAAAAAGAAAAAGAAAAAGACTCCGAATCGCTAATCCTGAGGTCTCTCCTAAAGCTCGGATCACTACAATGCAATATATTTCAGCCATTTCAGACTTGCCTGTTGAAAACTTAAAATCACTGACTTCATAGATGCTTATCTCTGATAACCGGCAACACTGTCATCGACTACACCAAAAGAAACCTTGGAGTCACTCTATTCTCTTACTCTCCTTTATACTGATCACTCTAAAGGTTATCAGGTTTACCTCTTATGCAGATCCTAAACTTTCAAGCCTTTAGAATTTCCCACAAAAATTACTGCAAACGTCTCCTAAATGATCTTACTGCTTCCAGTCTTGGATTTCTCCAGCAGATCCTCCACTGCTGCCAGAGTTTTTCTAAAATCCAAATATGTTCACATCAATCCCCTGCTTAAGAATCCAAACTCTTTCATAATCTTATAAAACTTTCAGGACAGACAGCTGAATCTCTCTGGCTGCCTCCTATTTCATCACTCCTACAAATGTTCCATCTTTTAACCATCTTTATGGCAGGCTACTTACCTCTGTGCATTCTTGCTTTTCTCTGCAATGCTCCTTGTCAATTTTTTATTTGGCTAACTACTGTTTACTAGTCTTGAAACCAAAAAGACTTCTGTGACTCTCCCACAACTAGGTAATATGTAGCTCCTTTGTTTTCTCACAGCATGTTAAGCAAGTCTCACTTATCACACTATCACACTGTGAGTCTTCCTTACAAGAAAGAATTACATGAGGGTTTTCACTTCTATATCCATAGCACATGCTAAGTGCTCAAAACTAAGGAATGACTGCATGGTCTTGTAAATGATGTAACTGGCAATTTCTACCATTTGTCTCTCATCTGCCTTAAAATGATCTAAGAACTAGCATTTAATAACTCATCCTATATTGATATCAAGTCATACATGGAAATTCTAGGCTACCCCAAACAGATTATTATATTTAAAAGCTATTCAACACTTACACATAAGACTTAATGAGAGCCTAGTGATACACAGTATTAAACTTTAGACTAGACAACATGTCAGGGTCAAAGTGGGATTTCACTTACCTTGACGACATCGGCTTTATGCTTTTCTAAAACTTGAAGCGTCTGGGCAGTAATGGAATCTATCACTACCACAAGTGAATGACATCCATAAGCGATTAAACCTTGCCAGCCCCTAGCAAAACAGTAATGTTAAATTTTAAGTACAGCCAAAGCAGAAAAACTTATTTCTGGACAACCCTAAGTAAATGATAAATCAAATTCATATGTACCATCATTAATAAAATCATTTAAATCTAAAGGGCAGTATTTATCATTACCCTATTTAAATAAAAGATCTGGCTAAGATTAAAATGCTTGTTGAAGTTCACTTTTCATTTGGATAAAAAAAAAGTTCTAAAAGATATGAGTCCTAAAAGAGCCCCAAGGACATAAAAAGCAACTGTGTCCTCTGATTGTTGTTGTGGGCATATGCCTTTTGCTTATCAGATTCCTAATCCTTAGTATCCACCGTGTGCCTGGGTTATCTGAGACTAATCCCAGTCCCTCCAACTAAATTAAAAAAAAAAAAAACAAACACTGGACAAGACGTTTCAGTCCTCCTAACAACATCCCACAGCTACAGAATTTATGTTTGTCTAATGAGTAGTTTTTCAGAGTGGCAGTGGTAATTTATAGTGAAAAGATAGAGTAATAAAGACACCTGTTGAAGACAGGAATGTCCTATACAGGAGGAGCCCGAAAAGAGAAGGTGAAAAGGACAAGTGAGAGAACAGGCTCCTAGCACAGGGTCTGGCACACTGTTGAAGGAAAACAGGAATACAAGAGAAAGAAAAAGAAGATAGGATGAGGAAGAGAAAGTGGACAGGGAATTAATAGTGGAGAGAGAGAAGCCTGGAAGCTGGAAAAGAGGTAAAGAGAGGGGAATGGAATGACAAAAGGACGAGGTGCAGAGAAATGGGCGAAAAAAAGGGGCAATGTATTTGCACTGGGGAATTTCCCACACGGAACTATTATCACTTCTGTAACAACAAAAAATCCACCATATAAAAGCAAATCTCATTGTGTGAGGGCGGCTCCCTGCCTTGGTGAGGCCAAACTAACTAGGGAGTGAAACCTCTTGTTCTTCCCCTTTCCCCCTCACACATTCCCGGCCGATCCTGGCGACCTGGAAGCCCGGCGCCCTCACCAGTCCACTGCCGCCTTGTTGTGGGCGTTGAGGGCCCCCGTGAGGGTGCGCGCCGACACCTTGAAGTTCACTGTGTAGGGTAGCATTGCGTCGGCCTGCCCAGGCCCTCGGCGCCGACCGGTAACCAGGAAGCGGTGGACACTGTGCTTCCGTTCCAAACAGTGTCCGGGTAGCCCCTGGGCGCTGCTGTCAGGTTCCGCCAGACTCAAAGTTCTACAGGCTCCTGGTTCCACCGCTCCCGGATTCCATCGCCCCCAGGTTCCGTTGCCTTCAGTTTCCTCGCATCTCAGGTTCCGCAGTCTCCAGAGTTCCGTCCCTTAGGTGGTTGCTCTAATCCGCGTCAGCCGGGGACTATACTTGGAAGAAGAGGCGCTGCCTCCAGTCAAGTTTGTTTTTTTCAGGTCGGGGCTGTAGGCCTCTGTGCCCTGCTGGAAATCGTGTAAAGCAAGAGAGAAAAGTCCCAGTTATCATTTCTGCCTTTGATAAGTGAATATAATGCAACTACGAGTGCATGGGGGATCTACCGATGAAGAAGACAAAAAATCTCCACTCTCATGGCCTTTACAGAGAATAATGAATGACATTAATTAAGGAATGAATGAGATTTATTGAATAAAATTGCCAGAGCGAATGAAATGAATGGCCCGAATAGAAACAATTTCCAAATACAGGTAACACTGCATATCTGGTGTTGGCAATACTCCCTTCACACTTGAGGAAGAAGCATTGTGCCCGGGGCCCAGTGTGACCCTTGGTCTGTTGTTGGGGTACCTTTCATTTTGCACTTTCTCCTCTGCTGCTCTCCAGGTCAGACTTAATCCTTCCCTCCTTTGTGCTCAGGGCTGGGTTTATACGCTTTAACTATAGCATTTAATGCAATGGTTTCTTTTCAGCAATGATATTTGCAGATATGTGTTTCTCTCCACAATACAGTGTTAGCTCCTTGATCAACAAAAGGGACAATATATTGGTGATTTTTCATCACAGGTTTTTGTGTCTACCTTATCACTCTTGTAAAACAGCTTTCTCAAAGATCACCTATGTCCTCTTAGTTGTTCAAACCAATGATCAGGTTTTGACTTTTACTTGATCATGTTTTGTTGAGACTTCCTTTCCTTTCCTTTGTTGTCTTACCTTTCCTTACCCCACACCCTAACCTACTGATGCTTTGGGGTCCACCAGATGTGCCCATAACCACAGATCTAAATTTATCACTCTCTTATTAAAAAGCTTTGATGCCTCCTCTGAGAAGATTGCCAGTTGGTTCCCCAAATTCATTCCCCCTTGTTTTCTTAGGGATATAACTTAAGTTTATATCTAGGCACATATCCCCTCCATTAAATGAGCACATTCCCCCACTCCATTTATAACTAGACCTAGCCATGAGACTAATCTGGCCAATAAATGAAAATGGAAGTGTTGCATAGTGACCTCTGAGAAGTCACTTTGCTGTTCTGTGCAATTTCAATAGTTATACCTTACATTATTGTTACTTCAGATGTATCTGTCTCAAAGGGGAGGCCAACACATTTTTAAGTAACCATAATATAGGAAAAAGTGTATATACCCTAGTAGACTTAGAGTTCCTCTCATAAAGAAACAAAATCCTAACCTACCTTTCTTTCCTTCCTTCCTTCCTTCCTTCCTTCCTTCCTTCCTTCCTTCTTCCTTCCTCCTTCCTTTCTTCCTTCCTTCCCTCTGTCCCTCCTTCTTTCTTCCTTCCTTCCTCCCTCCCTCCCTCCCTCTCTTTCTCTATCTCTCTTTCCTTCTCTCTTCTTTCAGGTTACACTCTTGTTGCCCAGGCTGGAGTGCAGTGGCACGATCGCAACTCACTGCAACCTCTGCCTCCTGAGTTCAAGCAATTCTCCTGCCTCAGCCTCCCAAGTAGCTGGGATTACAGGCACCCTCCACCATACCCAGATAATTTGTATTTTAAGTAGAAATGGGGTTTCACCGTTTGTCAGGCTGGTCTCAAACTCCTGACCACAGGTGTGGTCCAGTTCAGGAGTTTCAAATGCCCACTAAGCATAAGGTAAAACAGGCACAAGGTGACAATCAGCCATCAGCTCAGTAGCTCACAGATGGGGGCAGGAAGCAGGTAACAAAACCTCCCATCCCCCTGGTAAGAAAAAGCCTCTTGGAGAATGAGAGATTAATTCATTTAAATCTGTAAGCTACCTTGAAGATATGGATGTTGAATATTTAGGGCAATTACCAGCTGGGTTGGGGACAGTAATGTATCTCCCATGATACAAGAGTGTGCAATTAAGTATGTTAATGGATTTTTATGGCCTTCTCTGAAGTATCTGTCTTGGCCAGTGTGGACGATAGAATATTGAAAACACTGGACAATTGATCTCTTTGATAGGACAGAACTTATGGTCCTCTTTTATGCCTAAAAAACTACTATTTCACCCCATGCCTGATGACATAAACTCCAAAGCCTGCTAATGCACACTCAGGGTATCCTGCCACTGCTAAATCATTTGCATCCCTAAACTAGGACAACTTTTTTACCCTTTTCTTTTGAAGTTGCTAGAGATAAATGTATGTGAACTTCTGATTCCTATTTTGATTTGGTGATGGAAACAAAGAAATGGAGGAAGACAGAAATAATATGTAATGTAATAAATCACTTATTTCATAGGTGTCATAGGTAATAAAGTCAGCAGCTTCCTTTTGAGCACTCGCAAAGTGAGTCCTGTGATAAACCCTTTACCTGCATCTTCTCATTTCATTTGCACAAAGTCACAAAGGCTGTATTATCACAAATATTTTCACAGGTTCACAGAATTGCCCAAGTTTATACAGACAATAAAAGGCAGAGCCAGCATTGGAAGCCGGAGGAGTCTGATTCTGAAACACATGCCTTTAACCATATTGTCCTCCATGTCATTTACTCCACAGCCCAGCTGGAAGAAACTCCAGCTGCCTGGGAAGCATGAGATTTGAAAAAACAACAGCTTTACTAAGACATAATTTACATACGCTACAATTCATCCATCTAAATGTACAATTTGCTGTGTTTTAGTATATTCACGAGTTTAGCAATCATTACCATAATCAATTTCAGGACATTTTATCACTTCTGTACTCATTAGCAGTTGCTCACCATGTCCCCCATTTGCCGCCCTCAACTCTAGCAACTTCTCATCTACTTTCTGTCTATATACATTTGCCTGTTCTGAATGGTTCATATGAAGGAAACCACAAAGTATGTAGTATTTTATGCCTGGCTTGCCACTTGCCATAACATTTTCAAGATTTGTCCATGTTGTATCATATATCAGTACTTTATTCCTTTTCACTGTTGAGTAATATTTCATTATATGGATATACCATATTTTATGTATTCAGTCATCAATGGATAAGCATTTGGTATATTTCTACTTTCTAGCTATTTCAAATAATGTTGCTATGGACATTCCTGTACATATTTTTTGTGTGTGAGTATATGTTTTCAATTCTCTTGGGTATATACTGAGTAGTAAAATTGCTGCCTCCTGTAGAAACTGTTTAACTTTTTGAGGAAACTGTAGACTGTTTTCCAGAGACTGCGCCATATTGCATTTCTGTTAGCAGTGTGAACAATTCCAGTTTCTCCAAATCCTGGCCAACACTCATTATTATCTGTCTTCTTTATAATAGCCATCCTAGTGGGTATGAAGTAGTTCTCTTTGCGATTTTGATTTACACTCTTCTGATGGCTAAAGATATTGAGCATCTTTTCAAGTGCGCATTGACCATTTATATCTTCTTTGAATAAATATTCAGATCCCTTGCTTATCTTTATATCGAGGTATCTGTCTTTTTACTATTGAGTTATAAGAGTTCTTCATATATTCTAGAAACAGTCTCTTTTTTTTGAGACAAGGTCTCACTGTTGCCCAGGCTGGAGAGCAGTGGTGTATGATCATAGCTCACTGTAGCCTCAAACTCCTGGACTCAAGGGATCCTCCTGCCTCAGCAACCTGGGTAGCTGGGATTACAGGTGGGAGCCACAGTACCTACTTGAGTCTCTTATCAGATATATAATTTGCCAAAATTTTCTCACATTCTGTAGGTGGCAGCATGGACTTTGAGCCACTTAGCTGAGCAACACATTCCCAGTGAGGCAAAGGACTGTGGTCAAGGTCTTGTTTCCAAAACCAAGCAATGGCCTGGTTGTGATCTGATTGTGGAAAGCAAAGGGAACACAATTGTGAAAATGAGAATTGTGTATATAAACACAAGGTGCACTACTCTCAGGAATAATTGAATAAGTCAAAGGGAAAATGTGTGACTTTTCTTTTTTATATGTTTTATTATTTGTGTAGCTTTTATTTGCATTTCTGTTTTATTTTATGTGAAATGGTAAGATAATAAGCAACTTTAGGCACACTGGTGACAGTCCTACACAGTATCTTTTAGCACTATGGGCTTCTATGTGCACAAGTCCATAAAATCCATGCATTCTGTGTGTTTCTTTAAAGGCTTTCAAATGCCCTTCTATTGCAAATGCCAGATATCATTTGTTGAGCATTTCATCATGTGCTAGGAGGCAAACTAAGGACTTTCTATATGAGCGAAGTCTTTTTCACTTTTTAACCCCTCACACTGGATTTTCTTCTGGCCCTGGAGAGTCATGGAAGGTTAGCATTAGTAATAGGAGGGCGTTCATTGGGACTTTGGGAAGATAACTTGACCTCATTAAGCCTCCTTTTCTTCTTCTGTTATTTATGGGGGAGGAGAGTAACTATTCCTGGATGATGAAAAACACTAAATTAGATAACATATTAAAAGAGCCCAAAACAGCACATAGCTTCCAACAGTACCTTATTATTTGCTGACAGTTCTAGAGCATGGATCTAAGTCTCTTGTTTTCTTTCTTTCTTTCCTTCTCTTTCTTTCTTTTCTTTCTTTCTTCTTTCTTTCTTCTTTCCTTCTTTGCTTCTTCTTTTTTCCTTCTTTCTTTTTTTTTTAGACATGCTCTCACTCTGTCTCCCAGGCTGGAGTGCAGTGGCATGATTTTGGCTCACTACAACCTTGGGTTCAAGTGATTCTCCTGCCTCAGCCTCCCGAGTAGCTGGGATTATAGGCATAAGCTGCCACACCTGACGATTTTTTTGTATTTTTTTGGTAGAGATGGGGTTTCACCATATTGACGAGGCCGGTCTCAAACTCCTAGCCTCAAGTGATCAGTCCACCTCAGCCTCTCAAAGTGTTAGCCACTCTGCCCAGCTGAGGCCTCCTGTTTTCAGTGACAACACTGACCTCTCTAAGCTATACCATCTTGAAATTGAAGAGAGATATTTATATTTTCTCCTTAAGGTATGGCTTGCAGGAGAAGAAATAATCAGGATTTGGGTAAAGATGGAGTTGAATTTGCTGTTAGTCACTAGTGCACCAAAACTGCAGCAAGTTTTCTCTTTTTAAAATATGTTGTGGCCAGGTGCAGTGGTTCATGCCTGTAATCCCAGCACTTTGGGAGGCTGAGGTGGGTGGATCACAAGGTCAGGAGATCAAGACCATTTGGCCAACATGGTGAAACCTCATCTCTACTAAAATAAAAAATAAAAAAAAAAAACTAGCCAGGTGTGGTGGCACACGCCTGTAGTCCCAGCTACTCAGGAGGCTGAGTCAGGAGAACTGCTTGAAGCTGGGAGG
This sequence comes from Plecturocebus donacophilus, assembly GCA_004027715.1. Lineage (NCBI taxonomy): Eukaryota > Metazoa > Chordata > Mammalia > Primates > Pitheciidae > Plecturocebus > Plecturocebus donacophilus. Next base: position 10,290 of record PVKP010004948.1, on the reverse strand, counting down.
CGGAGATTGCAGTGAGCCAAGATCATGCCACTGCACTCCAGCCTGGCAACACATCAAGACTCCATCTCAAAAAAAAAAAAAAAAAGTTGCGGTATTATTCAAAGAGTAGGACAAAATTGTCCTGAGGCGCTTTCAATACAGGTAAGGGCTCCATGAACCCCTGCTTTGGCTGTTGCTGGTACCCAGGCCTTTCGATTCAGTCTGTCCATACTCAAGGCTGTTTTAGGGCAGACTTTGGTTTACAAGTTAGTCTTACCCTAAGTAGAAATGCAAGTATGACACACAGAGATTCAAAAACACAGTAGTAAATAGTTCTGAACTAGTTCTAGAACAAAAACAAGGGCTTTAAGGGGTCATAACAGTGAATCAGGTAGCATTTGGAAAATCACTGCTAAAGTGAACTTAGAGAGGCAAACTCCACCCTTTCTAAAGGGTCAGGCTGTCTTTACACACAGCTAAAGACACAGATGTTTGAGCTGCCAGGCATGCCCCACCCTGTGCTCTCCAACAGCTGTGGGCAGGTACAGCCACTCTGCAAGTCACAGCCTGCTTACTTAGACAGATGCTGCTCAGGGCTTGCCTCTGGGGTTAAGTGTTAAAGGAGAATGGCTAAAACGTGTGTACCTTTCAGTATGATGTTGCCTCCAGTCTCCTCCTGGTTTGACCTGCACGGAGCCTCCCTTTTCAGTCCTGCTCTCTACTCAGAATGCTTCCCTGGTGCTTGGCTGTTCCAGCTCCCACCAACTCCCATCAAAATGTGCCAAGACTTTTACTGCATTTGTTAGATTATTTTTCTTATAACATTGGTACTTTAAATCAGCTAATCCTTTATTACTTAACCAAAAGCGTTTGAATTTCCAGCCAACCTTAGTTTGGGCATCACCAATCCCATTTTCCAAATGAAGGAAGTCAGCCTTAGAAAGATTAAGTGGCTGACTCAAGACCACATATCTAGCTGAGGACAAAAATGAACCTTGACCAGGTTTTCTCACTTCCAAGTCAGGGCTGTGCCCAGGATATAGAGCTGCTTCGTGTGAGATTTAGGAGTGTTTGTGACGTTCTCAGGGGGGATGCATAGGGACCAGAAGGGCACACTTTGCAAAGCAAGACATTTTAAAGAAACATCACCTGGTAACATGGAAGACAAAGTCAGCAGCAGAGTGGGTGACTGGCTGAGTAGAAAGAGCACTAAATCGACAGTTCAGATCCGGCATCTACTTATCTTTTCTCCTTAAACACGTTCCACTCACTCCTTACTTCGTTGTGGAGAATCATCAGTCCAATGTATTATGTGACTACCCTTGTTATTAATCTCCTTTTATGACTCTACATATTATGGGTGATAATCACAGTACAATGGATTAGTCACTGCACTTTATGACATGATAATTAAGGCTTATTAGACTGAAGCATGTTTCTGAGAAGAGCTGTTGTGATGAAATGCATTTATCCTGAGCATCATCTTTGGATCTCTGAGTATCATAACCGTTTCTACTCAGGATAATACTAACTTGTAAATCAGAGTCTTCTCTATAACAGCCTTGAGTGTTGATCTGATTTGGATGTTTGTCCCCTCCAAATCTCTTGTTGACATGTAATCCTCAATGTTGGAGGAGAGGCCTGGTGGGAGGTATTTGGATCATGGTTGTGGATCCTTTGTGAATGGCTTGGTGCTCTCCTAGTAGTCATGGGTTCTCCTTCTATTAGTTCATTGGAGGTCTGGTTCTTTAAAAATCCTGCCGCCTCCTCCCTTTTCTCTCTTACTCCCCCTCTCGCCATGTGACACGCCTGCTCCTCTTCACCTACTGCCATGATTGTAAGCTTACTGAGGCTCTCACCAAAAGCCAAGCAGACATCGATGCCATGCTTGTACAGCCTGCAGTACTGTGAGCCAAAGTACACCTTTTCATAAATTACTCAGTCTCAGGTATTCCTTTATGGCAACACAAATGGGCTGGTACAAGTGTGGACAGGCTAAACTGAGAAGCCTGGTTGTCAGCATCAGACAGAGCAAGAGCTCATGGTGTCCTAACCTATAATGAAAGTGCCTCAGGATGATCTCATCCTACTCTTTTGAAACATGAACAATAATATAATAACTTTTTTAAAAAAGACAAAAATGCATCCATAATCTTCATTTGCTAATGTGATTATTTTTATATTTACATATTCCCCTCGGTTATTGCCCAAATGATATAGTTTACATATTTACATAATATGCATGTATCTTGTTAATTTTTTTCTTTGAACATTCTACCCTAATCATATTCATAATCTTTATGTAATCATCATAATTGCCATTTGAATGATTTTATCACATTTGTTAGTGTGCATATACAATACTCATTTAGCTCTTCCACTATGACCTAACATTTAAGTTACTTCCAATTTTATAGTAATAAAGATAAAGTTACAGTAGGCATCTTTATGCTTCTGTTTGGTTGAATTATTTTCTCAAGATAATTCTCAGAAGTAAGTAGAACTTTTATTTTTTACTATTAAAAAGTCTATATTTAAGAATAAATAAATACTTATTGTTGAAAATATAGGTCTCAGAAATTCATATACACAAAAATTAATTATCGCTAGCAAGAATGTCTTCTAAGTGACTGTCTTCCTTTAAAATGCGTATATGCATTATTTTTATGAAATTGAGATCGGTATATAAAGTACTATTTTCACTCTTCTGTGTAAATCTGTATGTGTTCTACTCATACAGATAATCTCATAGAAAGAGATTAACAACTAGGGTAGTCAAATAATACAACGAACTGATGATTATCCACAACAAATCTGAAGAGTTTTACTCTTCTGTGTAAATTCTGTATGAGAGCTGAGCCCTCATACAGAGAGCAGGCCATAGGTTTACTATTTTACTCTTTTCTTTCCATTCTTCACATACATTCGGATATAAGCATTTGCAATATTTTCCTAATGTATCATGTCTTCTATTTTCTGAATTTTTTGAGATACAGAAATTTAACATTTGTAGTGGAATGAAATACACTGATCTTTTATTAAGTGTGTCTTTCATTGCCTGAATGCCAGACCGTCCTTTAACAATATAGTGTTCTATATTTGCGATAACACATCTGACTATAGGCCAAAAAAATAAATAAATAAACTTTATCTGAAGTTTCAGTTGTTTCCAAATCCAGAGCCAGATTTGGAAGGAGGCATTATCCCTTTTCCCCCCTCACCCTGCTCCACTCTCTGGCCTGCAGGGAGCCTGGGCTTCCCAGCTGTACCTTGCCTTCACTGGTCTCTGGGTACCACGATGTAGCTGAACAGGTGGGAGGCTGGGCCCAGGTGGCTGGAGGCAGCAACCAGACCCACACATCTGTCTCAAGATAGACACGCTCAGTGGTGGCAGAACAAGCCAGTCACTGAGAACTTGGCTCCTACCTTTGAAGGATGCTCTTTAGCGGAGGACCTGTAATACTCAGGGGTTTCAGCCAATTAATTAGATAAGTCATACCTGGCTTTGCTGTGTGCCAAGTTCCTCCCATTTCTTTCATTTGCATGGGGAGTTTCAATAGGAACTGGAGAAGGAAAACAGTAATTAATCCTTCTCATGGCAGAAGGTAGTGATTATAAAAATTAATTCTCTGTAGGAATCAAGCTTAAATTTCACTTACATTTTTAAAAGGGAAAACCACTAGACTTCTTGTATAATTGTAGAAAGGGACATCCTATAAAACTTGGTGAGCTGAATAACAATGCTATTTATTGAGAAGCAGCACAGTCAGTTGAATTTTATTTGTGACTTTATATAATATACAGTACTTAATATAGATCTTACATATATACATAGACATATACATTTTACATGAGAGAACTTCAAAAAGCTTATGGAAAATGGAATTAAAAGATTAAAATGTAAGCCTGATTTCTCAACATAAGCTCCATCAAATTCAAGACACTTTGGTAAGTATTGATTCTAGCCATTCAGCCTATCCATAAGGAACTAAAGGCCTAGGAAATTTAACCATGTCAATGCAGTCTTTTAAAATTATTAACTCAAGAAAGAGGGGCATATTTTTTTTTTAAGATTAGGAAACAGAAAAGAAGTCAGGAGAAGCCAAATCAGGACTGTAAAGTGGATGCCTAATGATTTCCCATCAAAACTTTTGCAAAATTGCAATTGTTTGATGAGAGGAATGAGCAGGAGTATTGTCATGGTGGAAAAGGACCCTCTGGCGAAGGCTTCCCAGCTGCTTTTCTGCTAAAGTTTTCGCTAACTTCCTCAAAATAAGCAGATGTTATTATTCTTTGGCCCTCCAGAAAGTCAGCAAGTGAAAATACTTTCCACATCCCAAAACACCATTGCCATGACCTTTGCTCTAGACTGGTCTGCTTTTGCTTTGACTAAACTTCTTACATCTTCTGAGAGTCATTACTTTGATTATTCTTTGTCTTCAGGATTGCACTGGTAAAACCATGTTTCATCTTCTGTGACAGTTCTTCACAGAAATGCTTCAGGATCTTAATCCCACTTGTTAAAAATTCCCATTGAAGGCATTGTCTGTAGCCTATCTGGGTCCAGTGGTTTGGGTGCCCATTGAGAGGAAAGTTTGCTCAACTTTAATTTTGTAGTCAGAATTGTGTAAGCTGAACCAGTTGAGGTGACTATGGTGCTGGGTATTGTTCTTGCTGTTAATCATCAGTCCTCCTCAATCGGGGCACAAATGAAGTAAATATTTTCCTAGCAAATGGTTGTGGATGGTCTGCCACTGTGGGTTTCATCTTCAACATCGTCTCATCCCTTCTTAAAATGAATTATCTATTTGTAAACTGCACATTCTTTTGGAGGTGTTTTTCCCACGAACTTTTCATAAAGCATCAATTATTTCACCATTTTTCCACCCCAGTTTCAAAATAAATATGATGTTCATTTTTCCTTCAATTTTAGCAGAATTCACATTGTTCCGATAGGGGCTCTTTTCACACTGATGTCTTATCCTTCTTAGTGACTCAAACCAAATCCTGTTCAGACATGTTATATAGCAAGTCAGTATAAGTTTATTTTGGTACAAAAAATATGAAATCCATGTATAGTTTTTTTCATAATGCATATTTTTCATGAACTTTTGAAGACCTCTTGTATATATGTGTGCATATGTATGTATGTGGAGATATATATATATAATCAAAAATTCAAAAATATGTATACTTACATTATATACATATATATACATGTACAATATTTTAGTTCCTACCATAACTTGCCACTCATCTGGTAAAATGACAGCAAGCTTCAAAGATTCTCATTTGGAGTCTTGCTTTTCCTAGCCAGGCACCCTCTGGGGGCTCTGGAAGTAGAGAATCTGAGTACTGTGAGTTACTACTGAGAGCCAAGGCAGAACAGGCCAACAAAACAGCCATTCTCAAAGACATTTATGGTGTCTGTGATTAAGGAATCCACTGGTTCTCTGCTGCAGTTAGTCCATAAGAACAGTCTTTACATGGTAATATGTTCACGTTAGAGTTATATTGGTATTGCAGAATTTGCATTAGGGTCCATTAATCTACACAGAGAGGTAGTAAGTGCCTTAATATGATATAGGTAGTAGGTGATTCAAAGAAGTGATAATAATGCAACATCAATTCTAAACAGTGGGAAATTGTCCACCCCTGAACAGTACCTATTCTTCTAAGTCACAGAGCTGGGTGCAGTAAAATTTCCTTCATTTCTAAAAGTCACAAGGGCTCCCAATGGCCTCCAGGGAAATGGTGCTCTGCCATTACCCCATCCCTCTTCATTCATGTTTGCACATATTCATGGAGCACCTGTTAAGTCTAGCCCTGCATGCTCAACTGTAGAACATGTACCAATCAACGATATGGTAGTGCAGTCAGCAGATGTGGAGACAGGCTTCAGGGAGTTCATATTCAACCAGGACGATGCTGCCTTTCTCCCATTGCCAGGCCCCTGTTTATTCTGCTTCCTTTGCCTGGAACATCCTTTTGTGTTTCTTTGATTTACTTTTCCTCCATGAAAACCCAGATTTTCTGAGAGGTCTTTTTAGAATCTCCAGATTTTGAAGTCTACTACCATTACTTTTAATGCTGTCATGTTTTTTCTTTTAAAAAAGCACATTTTCTCTATTTTTCCAATTTTAGTATGCATTTATGAATGAAATATTGGTAAATTTTCAAAAATGTATCATGGGGCAGGATGCAGTGGCTCACGCCTTGATCCCAACACTTTGGGAGGCTAAGGCTGGAGGATGGCTTGAGCTCAGTAGTTTGAGACAAGTCTGGGCAACATAGCAAAACTTAATCTCTACTAAAAATAAAAAAAACATTGCCGGACATGGTGGTAAACAGCTACAGGTGCTGGACTCTTTAATCCACAACAGCCAACATACACACACACACACACACACACACACACACACACACCCCTCTGACTGCCTCACTCCTTTGAAGTTCAAAGTTCCAGACAGAAGCATGAGCTTGAAATTCTCACAACATAGAAAATATGTCTGGATTCTTCATGTGAAAAATGAGAAATGTCTATCATGGTCTATTCATTTGGGGGCCCACATATGCTTCTTCCTATATTTATGCTTCTAAATATTACTCTTGCCTAGCAGCTTTATTACCTTTCATGACTCAAGTCTGCTCTCCTAGGAGCGCCTCACCAAAATCCCACTAGTTACTGGGTTGAGTCATATGAAATGATCATTTTTGTAGGTTAGAAAAGGGTTGAATATCATCAATTTCATAGGGTTAAACCTCACAGTATACTTTGCTCCAATTTATTTAATCTAACAAAATACAAGGTTGTGGATGGGACAACGGGGCTCCTTAGCCTTTTAGAGACACTTCTCTCACAATGAACGAAGTTTCTAGAACAGAAGGGATGCTGTGTGACCTACCAGGATGTATCCAGTAAGTCCCGGAGGATGGTGCTGACAAAAGCGTCATGGGCAGAAACGATGTATCTCAGTCCAGATAAGAGGGCCTATTCCAGTGAGGAAAAAGCTCTGCCCTTCCATGGTGAAAAGCACCTGGTGTAATCAAGCTACTGCCAGACTATTACACCATATTGAGATTTTAGGTTTGGTTGTTGCTGCTCTCAAATTGTGCAGTCAGCTGTGGCACTGCCAAGGTGATCTTTAGAGTGAAGTCCATGTTGTGGAGCCCATGCCCAGCCTCTGCTTCATGAGCAAGCTCTGGGCTGGCCGGGGAAGAAGGCTGACCGACATCCACACAGTGGCTATCTTTTCAGGGGAATTCTCATGAGTCATAAACATTCTCAAAGTCTGAGTCCAGGCACAGAAATCTACCCACATACCTCTTCCCCCTTTCTCCTTGAGATATCATCTCAACTGCCATTAACAGAGTGAGTGAACTACATTTTCTCCCGTACACTAGCAACAAACAGCCTTCAACACAGAACAAGGAATCCCAAGATGAAAGTGGAATTGAACTTTTATTAACTAGCACATGCTATGTCTCCTTCCCTCATTCTTCTGCCTAATTCTCCTATCAGTCCTTCAGACTTGCCTGAAGAAACATTGCCTCCAGGAAGTTTTCTTTGATGCCTGTTGTAGGTTGACTTTCTCTGAAGCAGGTGCTAAGATGGGGTTTGGGATTCCAAGTACCAAAAAGGCTGGTCTCACTCCCACCATGACTCTGCAACAGCACTGAATTTATTTCCAGGCAGCCCTTGAGCAGGGCTGAAAACTTGCCCCAGGCTACAAGCCTCCCAGCTGAGAAGGCAAGCCAGCTCACAGTTCCTCAGCTGTCCCATGGAGCCTGCAGCAGCATTCCGTCTCCCTCAAAGTATTTGTGGATTCTCTCAGCTTTCCTGGTATGTTCCGGCAGTAGTTCTTAGAGCAAAAGTTCACGATGTGAATCTCCACATGTTGCTTTGTCTGTCTGAGTGGGAGCCGCAAGTCAGTCCTGCCTCTTATCTGCCATTTTGGCCCCCCAGTGGACTTTCATCCACAGGCTTTGACAATATTAAGGACACACTTGCTCAGAGAGGTCTCCCATCATTTGGAAGTCAAGCCCCCTCACCTGCCATTTTCTCTCCACAACTCTTATCACTACTGGCATTTTAGTGTAAGTTTGTTCATCTCTTCATCATTTCCTTCTTCATTGAGTGTCTCCCCACTTCAATTATAAGAGAACCTGACTCTTGTATTCACAAATATTCTCCAGGGGCTAGGTCAGTGATAGGCACATGATAGGTGTTCAACAATTTTTTTTTAATGAATGGATAAAATTGTAAGCTCCTTGCAAACAGACACCTGTCTTCATCATCTTTGTATCTCTAATCTCCAGTAGGCCACCATGATTTTGTTGAATTCATTATATGAGCACCTGTCTCTTCTGTTTTTGCCCTTGAAATTCAGCTTCTGTTGTAACCTTGAAATTCTACTGAATTTAACAACCTTGAAATTCAGCTTCTTACCTCAGGGAAAAACGGGGAGTTCCTATGTGGTACTGTCTATGAATACATTTTTTCCAAATATTTATGTAATTTTCTTTCTGAGATGGCATCTTGCTCTGTCTCTTAGGCTGGAATGCAGTGGCATAGTCTCAGCTCACTGCAGCATCTATGTCCCAGATTCAAGAGATTCTCCTACCTCAGCCTCCCAAGTAGCTGGGATTACAGGTGTGCACCATCACACCCAGCTAATTTTTGTATTTTTAGTAGAGACAGGGTTTCACCATGTTGGCCAGGCTAGTCTTGAACTCCTGACTTCAAGTGATCCATCCTCCTCAGACTCCCAGAGTGCTGGGATTGCAGTTGTGAGCCACCATGCCTGACCATATTCATGTAATTTTATTAAATTATGAGGAGACCTCATAGCTGATTTGAAGTACTATGAGTCAGGGTTGAACATGGAATCCCACGCCCAAGTTTGGCCTGCATGGAGTGTGACCATCTGCATCCTTTGCATGTTGCATGGTTTCATGGTCCACTGTGGAGCTCAGAGTGTAGAGTTCCTCAGAATATCTCTTAAGATTTATCATTTGAATAAGAGTTTATTGAGTTATAATTCACATATAAAATTTTTGAAGTGTATTTAATATACTGACTTACAATATGAGAGGCAGACAATGTAGGTGTCCTGCCCATCTGACACCTTTACCATTTTTGTGGACAACAGTTCCTGATAAAGGCTGTCTACTCCCAGCTGCCAGCAACCTGGGGTGCTTAACCAATGACTGAAGTTTACAGGGTAAGGTGGAGTATAACTATCCCAGCTCCCTTCTCTGCTGACTGGGACAACACTTCCTCCACTGTTTCCAGAGCTTCTCTGTGGAACTGAGCCACAGTTTCGCCTCCATGGTACTTCACTAATATTGCAGCCTAACTTGGCTTCCTTCCCTTTCTGGTTTCACTTCCCATTTACTAACTGTTTTTCCAGGAACATTTTCTAGTTATTCACTGTCATGAAAAACCCTTGTCTCTGGTCATGCTTGTGGGGAGTCCAACGTAACACAACACATGGCTCATGGCCATTGTTTCTTTGTGTGATCCAAAGAAAACCTGCATCCCAATCTCACGCCAGATTTGTTCAATACAGATTCCTGAGTCTCATGGAAACACAGTGAGTCAGAATCTCTAGGATTGGGGCACAGAGATCTGCATTTTGAACAAAGCTCTTCCTCCATCCCAAGATTCTTCTGCACCCTGGAGTGTGGGAACTGTGGTTCTGGTCAGCATTACTTGACATCAAGATGTTGCAAATGCCCTTATCTAGATGAAGACTTTACCATACTACATTAAGGGTCTGCAAGAGAAAACCCAGCAAGGATTCTCAGAACAACCTGAGCGATTTTCCTATCCTGTCTCTCCTGATGAAGGCTCCTACTGCTTCCTGTGAGGTGAGGAATATTGAGGTGGGAGTTGAAGAATTGTATTGCAAAGTGTATTTGTGTTGAAACCGCAATCTAAAAAGGTAAGTGGGTTATCCAGACTTTAAGCTAGTTAGCACTATTGGATGCCTGTTTAGACATGTATTTTCCATCTCTTGTCTAATAGACACTGTGCGACCCCCGGTTGTGGGACCCCAACCCATGGAGGCAGGCACCCAGTAGACACGAGGCAGGATGCGTGGTGGCCAGTACCGACTTTATTGGGATCTCCGGGCGACTCAGGCGGGCAGGGAGGAATCGCGCATGCTTTCTTTGTTCGGTCGGCTTTATAGGGGCAGAGGGCCTGGGGCGGTGGGAGAGCAGAGGTGGCGGGTGATGATTGGTTAGTCCCGGTTGCCGGGCGGGGAGTTCGCCGGACGGGAAGTTTAGTGGGCAGGAAGTTAGGGG